>JANRGW010041224.1:0-28621 GCA_024733675.1 Psilopsiagon aymara | reverse complement strand
TGCTCTGTAGTTCCCCGGCTCATCCATTTTCCCCTTCTTGAAAATGGGGGTTATATTTCCCTTTTTCCAGTCGTTGGCAACTTCACCTGACGACCATGATTTTTCAAACACGATGGACAGCAGCTTAGCAACTTCGTTTGCAGCTCCTTCAGGACCCGTGGATGGATTTCATCGCGTCCCATGGACTTGTATACATTCAGCTTCCTAAGATGGTCTGTTGCATGCACAGATCGCTGCCTGGCTAAAAGCCATGATCTTGCAACACACTATCTCTCAAGTGTTCTTTTCATACCTGACAATAATGTTTAGGCTGTTGTTCCTGGAGAAGTCGGTGTTTACAGCAGTCACAATTCCATTTAGACAATAGCATCAGCAGAAAAAACAAATCCCAACAGCTCTTAACAGCTTCTCTCATCAATCTTGCTTCCTTAGAAGAAGCCAGACCAATCTTTATTTATCACTGTTCGAATTTCTAGAGTAATGAAGTCTGCTTCCCCAGAACTTTCACATCAGTGAAAGACAGTCAATATTTGAAAATTAGGAATAATGCTTTGAATTGAGAACTACTCCTAACTTTAAAATAAAATTCCTTCATTTATCCACTCTCCTGACTGCATGTAAGGAAGAAAGCAGGAAGGGTGCACTGAAGGGGCCAAACTTAATTACTATCTGAGCATACAACATACACAACATATGTTAAAAATCTAGCACATCCAAGTTTCAAGTATAATACTATTCTGCAGCATACAAAGTATTATACTATCTAACATGGTTTATCCACATAATCTGTAGGATACACAGTCACAGGAAAATTACACAGAGTGGCTAGCTATAATGATGCATACTAGTGAGTAATACAGCATCAACATGTATCACTATGTATCACAATCACACAGCTGCTTTGCTTTACCCCTAAACCTGCATTGTTGTCCTCACAAGAATAAAGGTGGGAAAAAAAATTAACTTCTGATACTGTGTCAAGACCAAACAGGGTAAATGACTTCTGAGTGAGAAATTAAGTTGTCAGGATTGTCCACATTTACTTAAGCATTACTTAAGAAAGAGTCTTCTTTATGAAGCCTAGTGGGCAATCTGACATGTTCATATATTTATCCTGCAATACACTAAAATACTGGGTTCTTTTGTACGTGAAATAATGACAAAATCAGATTAATGCATAACAAAAGGCTGTCATCATACAGAAATAGCAAGATAAAAATATTGTCTACCTTTTCCACCTTTCCACCATTGATGTCACTGGGAAGGAATTTCTTGCCAATCGTTCTTAAATCTGTCTGAAATTAATACAGAAGACAAGAGAATATTAACCTAAAACATTCTGTTTAAAAAAACAATCATTTTAGAATAGGAAAAAGAAGGGTGTTTCTTCTACAATGTTTCTTCTACTATTTCCAAATTCAGAAAAACAACCTACTAACAGCATATGATGAAAGTGCTCACAGAAGAAATCCTTTTGGTTTTTAAATTATATTTTTGTTTTCAGCACATTTTCAAAGATGAATAAACCGCTTTTAATAGATGAAACAAAATTACTAATGCTAAGATTTAATAGAGGCAAACATCTTTCTTCACTCACCATCTGGCACTTCAGAGAAAAGAGTTTTTAGCTTGCCTGTTCTTACATGCACAAATCCTTCATGAAAGGTTGAGATGATTTTTGCAATTATACCTAGAGTAAAAGCTTACCTTTTATTTTTATAAAATGCTTTTTAACATAAATACCCAATTACTGCTTTTGGAAGTGAGGTAGACAGCTGCATGACATTATTCAGCAACTGTGCAACATGGCCACTGACAACATTAAACTAAAGAATTTGTATGATCAAAGGAACAAATGTCCACAAAAGCACTTTCCTCGCCTAACACTGTTTGGACAAGCATATCAATCAAGGTGACGTATGACAACAGGATGCATTGGATGGCTAGAAGGTACAGCATGTGAACATAGGAAATGGAATTAGAACTAATTAAAGTTTTTATATTAGGTTTTTAGAGCATTTACATATGTGAACAAAATAAACACTGCACAGTAGCACAGCCTAAACCAGCTATGCTTTCTAAATGCCACTGTTTGAAATAAGCCTATTGGTTTTAAATAGAACATGCTGGTGCGGATTACTATGCTGAAGCTGAAAACCCTCCTTATTTATTATGATCATAAATACTTCCAATAGAAGGGCTAAATGTAATTACTACTGGAACTTGTACACTAACTCATCATTAATACATGCCAATAGACTATTGTTTTGGCACCCTAATCCAGAACTGAGCAGCTCTATATTTTAGTATGCAAAACATTGTAAACAAGCAGTTTGTTCTGTTTTTCAGCAAGAAACATCAGTATCCTACAAACAGAAAACTAATTGTAGGGATGATCTTTTAGTGTATTTACTCCAAGTATATATAGAGTGGATAAATGCTCAATCCACTTTCAAGATAGCCATAGACAGTGTTAAGAAAGCACATTCACTTTTCAGTCTAAGCCCACCTGAGGGAACTGATCGGTCAGTTATTTGTCTCTGAACAGCACACAAGCTATAAACTGTTCCCACATATTCCATACCCATATAATTGACAAGTCTCCAGCTAAGTGGTTTGCAGTCACAGCAGCAACAAGAAGACACAACTTTTACAAACTCTTTGCAAGACCTTACCCAAATAAAAACATTTGAAGGACTAAAGGTACATTTATGTCTATTTCATGCTTATTTATGTGATTCACACACACAAAAAAAGGTCAATTGACTTCTTGGCTTCTTCTGCCTAAAACATGTCTCTAGCAGTCAAGGAAAGAATTTGCAAGTTTAGAAAAAGTGGAATCTAAATTCTCTGTTATCCTCTTGTTCAAGCCACACTGCTATTCCCTACTTACCCAACAGGCAACTTAATCTTCTGGGCATCAAAACAACTGACTTAATTACAAAAACACTGATAAGCAATTAAAACTGGCTTTGAAGTCATTTTATTATGTACCAAACAAGCACATGCATGGAAAAATGACCATGTTAGTACTTGTTCCAGCATTTAATTACACACAGGCTAATACCCAACAAGTCGGAAGTATTTCGTTTTGCTTGTTCAGAGTTATTTTTCTAAAGCAGTGATGCATTCTCAGATACATATAAACAGGCTACTACAGTCCAGAAGCAAATGCTTACCCTCTGCATGTCTTGTATTACATTCTTTGCATTTCTGCATTATAATTTTGCTCTTCTTCTTTTTGAATTCATTACGTGAACTGGTGCATGCATACGTATGAGCAATCAGAGACATGCTTCAAAGAATAAATGAAAGGAGGAGAGAGGATACTCAACCAAAAATGGTTGAATCTTGAAGATGGACAAAACAGTCCCTTAACAATTCTCATTCACAATTTCATTCAGAAAGAATTCTTTTCTCTTAAGTAATATATACATTGCTTTTCCTATTGGAACTACATATAATTAGTACAAAGGCTGAAGTTCACATAAATCTATATAGAGTGCATAAGCTTTAAAAATTCTGAGTATGGATGACTGAGAGGTCTGAAACAAAGAAAACGTAAAATTCTCAAAACTCTCCCTCGTGACAGCATAAATTTTTTAAAAGAACAAATACGCAGATTAAGCAGCTGCCCTTGTTTCACTGTTACTGAAAGGGAGCAGGCTTACTAATGTTTACCAGTGATGTTAGTACACAACACTCCTGATTTTATTACTGCTTGTACTTTGACTTTAGATTTACTTTTCATAAGCTTAAAAATTATTTCCTACTGCAAATTACATTCATTTTTCCCTCCTCCAGGTTTCACAGTTTGGAAAAGGTGTTATTTCCAAGTAAAATTCACCACCATATATGCAAGGTGAGAAATAAGTACTGTCCTACATGTTAGTCACACAGGTAACTGTGCACTTAATTACCCACACAAACCTACACTTCAGCCATTAAATACAACATTTTTAGCATGATTTGTCAGGAAAAAAGTTTTCACAATCATAACTTACATTAAGGGCAACCAGGATTATGTCATTTGTATTAACTTTTTCAGAGGAACTTATGCAAGCTTCAATTCCTTCATCTGAAAGATACCTGTTGAAGACAAAATATAGTATTAGAATATCACATGATGTATCTATTAGGCAAACATTTTTCCTGTATATATGATTGTCTTTAGTTTATATCTTTTGTGCTGGTGAAGCATAGATTTAAAAATACATAGGAAATAGCTTCATGTAATCAGTTTCCTTACACTGAGATAAGATTGGGTAAGATTTCTCCTTCCATTATCTCTGAACAAAGAAAACCAAACCAAACCAAGGCTCTACTTTAAAAGTAACAATCCCCCATCATACCAATTATTTTGATCTACACTCCTCATGCCCACACCTTGGAATTAAGGGAACCTGGCTTCAAAAATCAACCATTTGGCCTTTACTTAAGTAGCATACTTTCATTCATTTCACTTGCAAGGAAAAAAAAACAAACCGAACTAAAAAACACCCATCCCACACACAACACAGAAAACATCTGCTTCTAAACAGCAACGAGGTATGGTTAAGCTTCAAAGGGCTGGGGCACATAACATATAACACTGTCACCCTGCATAAAGTATACTTCAAAAAGAATACATCCTATAGAATGTATTCTTGCTTGCCTGTGCTACAAAGAACGTGATAAAAATAGAAGCATATTACAGAGTATCAACCTTCAAACATGGCGAAAAAGTTTAAATAATAGAAAATCTCCTCTACATCCATGTTTGGAAATGGCATTTGAGACCCTCATGGCGGTAGCTTGGGATCAGTTTCTTCCTGTAAAAGTTCTGTTCAGACATACCTTCTAAGAATAAAATAAATTTGTTCTTCTAAATAGTGTTAGCCTTAAATAGATTCAGCTAATCAATTCAAAAGGGTCAATGTATTCTAACCTCCAAAACGATTTTTAAAAGTAATAAGGATTTTAAGTTGTCAGAAATTGTGGTACTTGTTATTCATTTTGACTAATATTTTCTATTTCAAGCCCCAGTTTTAATTTTTATGTAGCTAGCAATCTGCCTTCTCTGCACAGCTCTTCATTTTATTTAAATACATGGCAGTAATTATTAAATAATTGATGTTTGCTAAATACTCAGTCTGAAACACCATACTTGCCCAAATAACATTCAAATGACTACCTACCAAGAAATCACCATTCCCCAACAAATAAAAGATTTAAGAAAGCTTAATATACATTAATGAATATTAAAACCAAATAAACCTGAGTGCTTCAAGAAATACTTTTTAAAGAAAATAGCATCCACAATGTAACATACAAACAAGGCAATCAATTTGAAGGAAAGCACACTTGATAGGCCTTTATGATGCTGAACATCACCCTCTCCAGCCCTGCCAGTGCTCACAGACTAATGAACAATCCCAGTTGTGCTCTAACGTGATAGTTGATGGGTATAACTGTCCAACTCAAACACTGACATCTACCAAACCTGAGGGAACACCAAAAAAAAAAAAAAAACCCCAAAAAAACCCCAAAAAACCCAACAACAACAAAAACAAACAAAAAACCCAGAAAACCAAACCCAAAACAACCCAAACCCCAGATGCACCAAATGGGGAAAAAAATGCACATATAAAGACATAAGAAGAAACAATGCTGTTTTTTATATAAAACACAGATACTTTAGAAGAATAAGGCCGCAAGATTTGGCAGCTTGCATGGGAGTGCCGGATTTCCCAGCTGAGTGACTCTGAGCTCAAGTACTACAACTATTCAGGTAATTACTGTAAATTAGCAGATCTGCTTAGCCAGAGTCAGAAGGTAAAGTAGGACAGCATTCCCAACTCTGTGCCAGAGGAATCTAGAATAGATACATCCCACAGGTACTATCCTGCTCTCAAGTCTTCAACTGCAGTTTAATGATGCCAGAAGACTTCCTAGAAAGAGCAATACCGTAAACTCTACAGGTTTCCCTTCTGCCATCTTCAGCATAAAACTAAACATAAGTTCAACAGCAGGGGTTAGGAGGACTACAGAAATCCATAGGCTGAGTTTCAGACTGTCAGGCAAGTCATGGGAAGATTCCTCCTCTTCTGCTCCTAAAGTAAATGAAGTCATTCTTCAACTCCGCTGAAGCTAACAGGACTGCAGCTCTCCTACAGTTACTCAGCCCAGGATTTAGAAGTAAGCACTACCATTTTTCAGCAAGAAAAAAAAAAAAAATGTTTTTAAAGACTGAAAAAAATCAAAAATCTCCCCAGAATCAAATTCCTCTTAATACAGGATAAGACTAATTCTGCTACCACAAAATTCGCTGTTGAGTCACAGAACCACAGAATGGTTTGGGTTGGAAGGGACAATAAAGATCACCTAGTTCCAAATCCTCTGTCATAGGCAGGTACACCTTCCACTAGACCAGAGTCATGTTTTACTCTATCACTGCAAAGCTAAGATGCAGAGTCACAGCTGTCAAAAATCCACTCTACTTCAGTAAAGAAATTCAGTTTATGACTTTATATGTATAAATTCATACATAAATTTTCATTTTAGTTTGTCTCATTACTTTGGAGTTTTTTTGAGAGAGAAGGATAATGAGAAACCCACTGGAAAAGACATTTTTGGCTTGTGCTAATATAAGCAACAGCACTTAGCAGAAACACTGCTGACTGAGATCTCTGTCAATGTAACAGAGGCACCAATCATGAAATGCCACTGGGGACATCTATTACTTTGATTTAAGCAAACAGTAAGGATTTTCAGCAGAAGACTGATTAACATGGTTGTTAAAACACTCTTCAAAAAAGCAAAATCTGTGAACAAAGTGGGAGGGATATTTTATAGCTTGGAGTTGGTTGGTTTGGTTTTTATAGATATTTATTACATGAAAGCATAAATTACTTCAATGCGTAAGAGCAGGATCAAAATTACTTTCAAGAAAAAAGATCAAATCAACAACTGTGTCAGCAAAACTATGCTAAACAACTTCAACAGAGGAAAAGAAGCAAAACTAGCAGAGCTTTCCAGCAACAGATCAGGTGTTACTTTTGGTGCAATAGAATGTAAAAGTGCAGATTTCATCAGAAATGGTCAGAAACTGATCATAGAACGAACCGCAACGAAGAAACACTGTACACCAGAATTAGCCAAAGCACAGATTTCTCCTTTTTTTAAAAGAAGCTTGGAAGTAATGTATATCCAGTCCCTCTTTCCATTTTGCCCTAATAACTATCTTAGACTATTTTATACAGCAACAAGTACTCCAAATACATGTTTATATTCTCTTTACAACCTTACAGAATGTTCTCTTCCCCACCCCACCCCCCTTGTCTGTACAGTCTCTTATTAGAACTACCTAAGCTTTAGTTTTGTATATTTCTTGCTACAGGCTCACATTTGAAGAGGAAAACCCACATACATAAAAAACCCCAAACCAACCCACAAACCAAACAAAACCACCAAAACACAACAGTATTTTTTTTAAATAGATGCATTTATATAGGGGAAAAAAAAAAATCCAGACCCAGACATCTGTATCTCTCAAGTATGAAAAGGGAGTTGCAACAGGCAAAATTAATACTTCAGATGACATAATCCTTTCCATCACACCACACAGATTAAGTCTGAAATTCTTTTTCCAGGCTCTGAAGGTAACATCAATTCATCAATCCCTTGTCCATCCACTTTTAATTACAGTATATGGTATGATGAAGACAGGAACTTTACAGCATGAAGCCACTCAATCTTTACGCTCTCTATATAAGATGAAGAAAAAAATCAAACCCTGGAAAAAAAAAGAAGACAGCAAAAACCTCCTCAGGAGTCTAAGAGGACAGCCCTACAGCGATGTGCCTGCTCTAGTCATGCTAGTGCCTAACAACATCTACATTACCCCTTCTGCCCATTTTGCAAAATATCACAACCTCAGATAATGAAAGGTGAACTACGATATGGTTCTGGTATATTAATCCAATATATTTCCTACTGCCAAGAGGCAGGAAGCAATCCTAAACCATCCAAGAACTAGACCACACTGCTGGAAGCAGCTCACAAGCTCTCCATCGCCATGAGCTACCTGGCAGTGCTGTACAAGCAGTGTCCTTGTCAATTCTTGCTCTCCAGACCTCCATCCCAAGCTGTCCCCATCTTCTCTCTAAAAGCCAGGGCCACGGGGAATAACCTGGAATAAAAATGCTGAGGCCAAAACCCTCAAATTTCCCTTTGCCTTTCCCATAAATAAGCCTTTCAGAATGACACATTTCTGCCTAAGGCAAAGTAGCCAATAAATAAATGGTAAAATAAATGGGTGAGAAGTACAGAGTGAGAAGCAGCCAAGCTCCACGAAGCTAAGAAGTCACAAGGCTAGTCAGTAGGTGACTGCTGGCATTTTACACTGACAGTGATGAGAAATTAATTCCTTAACATACAATGCAGATACTACTACCTTGGAACATGAACCTGAAAGACTTTTTTAAAAAGAGGCAGCTGTGTTCCTATTGGCCACTTAGTTTTTGGCTTATTCACCAAAATAAAACCAACCAAGCCAACCAACCAAACATACAAACAAAACTCCACAAACCAAAAAGAAACAAAAAAAAAACACCCTAAGAAAACCCCAACACAACACAAAAACTGAACCACCAACTCACAATCTGACATAGAACTTCTTTTTAGGAGGACTGGTAACTAAAATAACATGCATCACAAGCACTTTTGGTTTCCAAGGAAAAAAGCATTCACTAGACTTGTTTCTTGCAAAGGTTTTAGAACAATCTCAAAAGCTATATATCAAAGTAATGTAGATAATTCAATTGATTTTTAAGGAATTACAGCAAGTAATGCTGCACGAGTCACATAGGGAATTTGTGGCCTTAGAATATTAATACAAATTAAAAAAAAGAAAAAAGATAAATAAAATCAGCTTAAAACCAAATGGGCAGAAAGCTGCTGCAAATGGTTCAGAAGTTTATTTGTGGCACATCCTCTTGAGATAGACCAGTAAGGAGAGAAAAATAAATGCTTCTGCTGCAGTTCTTCCACATTATGTTTGCTGAAACCTCGAGGGATAACTCACCTATTCCTCCCCCCCTCCAGCTCTGCTCATCCGAGACATGTAGCAGTACAATCCTCTTAGCAACAGCTTTTGTCAGAACATCTCCTACAAAATACCCAGGTTCTTACCTTACCTTCAAATGAAACATTAAAACAAAGCCATTAGTAATGAATAAGCGTTTTCTATGTGATCCATTCACATAAAAATCCAAATCTGCAATTTTTCTGTCAAAATGTTCTCAATAAGCTTCTGTGAGAAAGATTTCAGTAATTTTTCCTCTGTAATACACATATTGCATCAGTGACAGGCAGAGCTGTTTTCCCACTCCTCCTTCAGATAAAGTATGATATCAATTTAATAACCCACTTTTGCACATTATAGGTGTGCACATTCTCCTTCTCAGTATATGCCATTGCGAAGGTCTGTAACTCTGTATTACCAATCTCAGCTGTGCCTCTACTTGCCTCATTTTATCTTCTGCTTTACTTCATCGAGAACAGACTATACCTGACATGGCCTAAATCTGTATAGACAGATTTCTGTACTACTACACCATTATCACCTATGAAACACTGAAGAAAATCAGTGATATCAAGAGTACATACGTTTTTCTTGTCTATACTGCTGGATCAAATACTTGATCTGCAGAGAAACATGCACATGTACACACAGACATACACTTCAATAGGTTTAAAATAAGACCTTTACTCTAGAATAAAATCCACCATGTAAAACACTTTCCTAACAATATTTATTTGTCACAAGCATGTATCCCTGTAGTTGTAATTCACAGCTCAGGCACAAAAATGTTCAATCTTCCAGCCTTTTATTATCTCATCTTACATTTTTCTAGCAGTCCTCTGTAATTTTCTCCCATCATCTCTAAAATTCACATTTTATTAAGAAGCTTTCTTTAAGAATAAAAGAAATTAATATTAATAAGCATGATCTGTAAAATTTAAGCATTTCAGATTCACAGCTCTTAACAGAATCAGTGATATTAGCAGAAAACAAAAACTGCACTAACAGTACTTCTTGTAATTAATTGCCAGCCTACATCTTACAGTAGATTTTATATAGCTATTTTTCAGCATGTGTATGTAGAAATCAGAATGTGCCTTCTATTACTTTGCTAAGAAAGCACATTTATGCAATCATGCCATACAAAATGGAAAGGGAGCAGGAAATCGCAGAGAGCTTTCAAATTTATCATACTTGGTAACTGCACAAAAGAAGAGAGAACAACTTTAGCAATAAAGCAAAGTTCAAATTCAAAGAAAGCACTAGTATGAGACCACCACTGGATGTCAGTATTGTTCCACAGCAGAACCACTGTATCTTCTATGTCAGCTATTTTAAAAACTCCAGAGTTCTCTTACTCGGGTTTCAAAATGTTCCGCTGATTTTCAGTTGTATAAAGGAATTACATTGCAATGTTAATAATGTTATTGAAAGGCTATCATTAAAGTTGTTAAAAAAATGAACAACGAACCGAGAAAGCCCCCACATTTTAAAACATTATTATGATAAACATGAAAATCAGATTTTTAAGAAGGCTTCTTCATACCTCATAAACTGCATAACAATACTGGGAAGGCAACTGACATTGTTCATACTAACAATGAATTCTAAGATTAAAGAATAATGTAGTCTTATACAGACTACCAGACAAAATAAAATATGGATGGATCTTAAGGGTGAAAAAGAATAGAGAATATTTTAGAGAGATTCAAGAGCCCTGCCAAAATTAGGGCCAACTGTTCTTTTATCCACAATGCAACTGTCTGTAAGGAATGATAAATGCAGATTCAGTGACATTCTTGACGATTTTACTATTAATATTCTCACGCCCAGAAAGTGATGTTTTTCTTAACATCCAATCTTACTGCATTGCCTCCTCTTGCCAATGGTTTTCTGTACATCCATGGAGAAGAGACCATGCCTTTCCTTTTCGCAGTCACACATCTTGCATGTCTTCCTCCTCTATATCTTGTACTTATACCAATGATTATTGCTATCCATATGTATTCTTGTTCTATCAGTTTTCCATCTTGTTAAGAACACTCTGAACTCTGACCATGAGCACCCACAGCTTTGCATTCCTAAGGAGCTTTGTCTTGTGTTTCAGCTGGGTACTTCATGATCCACCACTCAGGTGTTTAATGACAGCATCAAATAAAATTTGACCTATAAGATGCCTTTGCACAGCCTCAAATTCTGACAGTGAACCATCCGCAGTCATTCTTTCTAGTACAGTCAAACCAGTTTCCTAATTGCATCACATGAACTTAACCTAAACTTTTTCAGTACTTCAATGCTTAAATATGAAAAAAAAAAGTTAATTAAGAGAATGCATTGTATTGAATCGCTATTAAAAACTCACTATGCTTTAAGTGGAATTATCACAGGGCAGAAGGGACCTCACCAGGGCAGAAGGGACCTCAAGGATCATCTGGTCCAACCTTTCTAGGCAAGGCACAACCTAGATTAGTTGTCCCAGTACCCCGTCCAGCTGAATCTTAAAAGAAATCCACCACTTCTCTGAGAAGATTATTCTGGTGAATCATAGAATGGTTTGGGTTGGAAAGGACCTTACGATTACCTAGTCCCAACCCCTCTGTTACAGGCAGGGACACCTTCCACTAGACCAGGTTACGCAAAGCCCCATATAACTTGATCGTGAACACTCCCAGGGATGGGGCAGCCTCAACTTACGCAGGCAACCTGTGCCAGTGTCTCACCACCCTCACAGTAAAGAACTCCTTCCTAATATCTAATCTAAATCTCCTCTCTTTCAGATTAAAGCCATTCCCCCTTGCCCTATCACCACATGCCCTTGGAACAAATCCCTCTCCAGCTTTCTTGCAGACCCCCTTTAGGGTTGATTCTTCTCATTGAAAAAAATTCTCCTCTAGTATCCAATTGGAATCTTACCAGGAGTAACTTGTACCCATTAGCATTCTCCCCCCCTTTCTCTTCCACGTCTCTTTGTAAAATGTCTCCATCTTCTTTGTAGCCATCCTTTAAATACCAGAACATTATATTAGCAAAAACTTATTTGTATCATTCAGAAAACACACTGAGAATTACAGAATTTTGGTCGTAACTAGTTAAGCATTTAGATGAACAGACATGAATGTACTTTACCTTTAAAATGTTACTGGCATTCCTAAAACTGGTGCACACCCACTAAGCACCTCAGTTACCCGGGCAGCTAAACTTGCATTCCAGCTACCTAAACTTTCACTCCTGGGGATACACCCTTTCCTTAAATGCAAGCTCTAACCCAGATAAAGCTGAAATCCCAGAAAGGAATTCATAAAACGTGCATTCCCAAGCCAATATTCTCACACGTTTAGCTGACAAAATCTAAGGCCTAGGCCTCTCTGAGATGCCTGTGACACTTGACTTTCATCAGAAACACCAGCTAAGAAAGCCAGTGTATTTTAGAACAAACAGTAGGGTTGTACATTACACAATAAAAGCAGAATGCCTGTCATTAGTGCCCCTCCTCCCTTTTTTAAATTTGGGGAAGTTAATAATCTAGCGGTAA
This sequence comes from Psilopsiagon aymara, assembly GCA_024733675.1. Taxonomy (NCBI): domain Eukaryota; kingdom Metazoa; phylum Chordata; class Aves; order Psittaciformes; family Psittacidae; genus Psilopsiagon; species Psilopsiagon aymara. The sequence goes on along the minus strand of JANRGW010041224.1, from coordinate 16,025 downwards.
AGTCTATTTTGCCAGTGAAATCGTGACCTAAGGAAAGAAAGCACAGTAAACAGTCAAGGGGAAGAAAAGAAAAACATAAATGCAGTGCTTTCAACAAAACCTTAGCTTCTTCCTAGGTTACTTCTACCTGAAACTTTCAGTATGAATGGGATAAAGACCATAACTTATTTCATTGTGTAAGCAATACCATTTCAGTATCTGACAGTGAGGCCCAATATAAACACCACTCTGCTTCTCCCTCAGCAACCTCTTACTCTGCACTCAGCCCACCTCACCCTGCTGCAGAGCCAAGGTCCTTTCCCCAACACTGGAGAGGTGAAGGGTCTGAAAATAACTGCTTTCCCCAATGAGCAGTAGTTTTCCCCTCTCCTGCAATAATACAGGAGAGGAGACCTGCCTTCTAGCTGTGTCAGTAGGATCCCGAATCAGGATTTGGTGGGGAGAAGGCTTCTGCTAGGGGTCAGAGGGAGAGGGCACACCAGCACTCCCTGCAGAACTTCAAGTGCTTCAAAGTCTGTATTACTGTCATGATTCTCCAGTCACCTTTACTAACCCAGCTTCTTATCCATTTTCACAAGACAAGAACTACTTTTATACAAAAGCTTGAGTAACCAGTGATAGTTTTAGAATTATTCTTTCACACGTTTGACATGCAAACAGAAGTATAAGTCTATTATTAGGTGAGCCTGACAGTCCATCATTCTCTCTCACACCTCCCTAGACCCACACACCACTCTTTTTTCATTACTGGCACAATGTAATGCTTTCTTCTTTCTTTCCCCCACTCCAGCCTCCCTGAAATTATTCTATTCCAAAAATTAAGCATCAAAAGCAAGTTTTCAGCATATTCTTCATCAAGTTCTTACACAGAGAACATGCATTTAAAGATATGTGAACACACGTTGGAGAGATGTTTACAGTAGTACCTCCCATAGTGTGATATGTAGTGTGACATGTTTTTTTGCAAGTCTATTTTCTTCTAAAAAAATCCAACTGCTGGGAATGCAATTTTTTGGGCTTCTTTTTAACACAAAAAGGTTTAAAACTGTATCATAAGACTGGCAGCATGTCTTTCACAAGCATTTCACAACAGAAAAATTAAGATAAACTTTGTGCTTGAACCAAACATAAAACTAGTAACACCTTTACAGCCACGTAAATCCTTCTCCAATAATGCAACCATCAAAAACCTCAGACTCTATGAGCTTTCCTAAATGTAATATATTTCACACGCCAAATACTTCATCTAAACTATGTAAATAATACTAAAAGCCAGAATAAACCTCATTTGTTAATCTAAGTTCTTAACAGAAGAGAAAATAATCACTTGTAAAACCCAGACCCAGAGTCAGAGATCATATAAATTAGAGACTGCCTCATCACACAGGTCTCAAAGAGGCTGGTTTCAGGACACCCACTGTTCTTCTCTAAGCAAGAGACTGCGAAAGGCAAAAATGCATGTGGAGAAGCCTCACTTGAATAGACAAGAACCTACTAAGCAGGGTACTCTCTGAAAGGGCTGTGCATCTGTTGAATTTACTTCCTTATGCCTTCAAAAAGCTCAAATTAGATGGCCTTCACTGAATGCTGTAATGCTCATCTCTCTTCACTGGCATCTGTAAACAAGGTAAGAAATCACTGAAGGACAGGAAAAAAGCTGCAAATTAAGTTGTCAGATGTGCATGTGGCAGGCTTTAATAAATTATACAGCTGCACTTTCAGGGTATTGTTTGTGATATATTTTCAAATTGCATTAGCAGCCATATGCAAAGACAACTACCCAACAAGGCTTACATATCTTCAACTTTAAAATAATTCCAAAAGCTACTGATAAATACTTTGACAAGGTGGTTTACATTCAAAAATTATCTATCAAAGTATAAATTTTTCACAAGAAAGATGTCAGAATCTGAAGTACTTGTTAGGAAGTGGATTGAAAGGATGAAAGAAAACAATTTTCACCAAATAAAAAAGACCACAATCACCAGCTGCTTAACATCACTCTATAAGGAAGTTCTGCCCATCTCACCTATGAGTGTATTTTCTAGACCTGCATTAACACAGGAGACAGAGAGGGTAACTTTCTCTACTGGAAGTAACCAACCAAGTTCCATGACCCAGAGGTAATCCTCAATCCCATTAAAACGCAGACACAGGAATCACTTATTTCACCACCATGTGTGTGAGACCAGGAGTGTCTGAGCCAAGCAGACAACTCCACTTCAGTGGCCACATACCACCTTTTTATTGTGGAGAGTAAAATTCTATATAGCTCTCATTCACCATTTAGATAGTTACACACAGAGAATCTTACAGAGAAGAGGAGAATGAACTGCTATCAAGCTCAAGAAAACAGCCAGAAACTAAGGAAAAAGTAGGTACTTAAGTTACTATAAAAAATAAAAAATCTTTTTTAACTGTGAGGAATTATTACTTAATGATTAAAAAAGCTCATTTTTCTTGACTTCGTAATAAAGTTCCTGGGAAGTCACAAAGCCATTATTGCTGAAGACTTAGACAAAACTGTAAAGGGGTGCCAAACGTTATATTTAAAAGCCAAAAGTTTATTATGCTGACCAAACAACAACAAAAAATTAAAAGAAAGACTGAGCAAAAGTATTCTGAAGATTAATTTGATAAAAGCTAATAATGAAGACATTTCAAAGCACATGCAAGAAACCTCACAGATGACAAGGCTGATAAATGGGCAAGATGCAAAAGGATTGATAAAGCAAGCTGTAATATTCAAGGTTTTTTTTTTTTTAACATTTATTTCTATAAAATTAAATCTCTACAACAGAGATTGGAAAGTTTCCAAACTACAGTTGTTGTTGAAGTTATTCCCCACATCAAAACAAGGTTCTCAAGCTGACTGTACAACATAAAAGGTCTTAGAATAAATGCAACAGTAACAACAAAACCCACTGGAAACAGCAAGTATTCACCCCAAGAGCTCTACAAAAGCCAAAATACAAAACTGCTGACATGCTTTAAATAAACACCTCTTCCAGAAGAACGGAAAACAGTAAAATACCACACAATATTTTTAAAAGGAGCAATTACATGAAATCCTAAGAGTTCGTAAGACCCATATGAAAAAAATCATATGAGAGAGATTGTAACAGAGACTAGAATCTGCAAGCTTGTGAGAACCCTGTGAGCTTGCAGGTGAAGGCGATACTCCTGGCAGATAGAAAATGTCCCACGCTTCTCTGAAAGATGAACAAAGTGTGTGAAAGAGGGAAGGAGGCAGGGAGAAGGGGGTGGAAATAATGCTGTTGAAATAGTTCTTGTAAGATCCTTCACCAAAGGTTCTTAAAGAAACTGAATTGTTAAAGGCACAAAGAAAGAAGAATCCTTTTTCTCACATACTAAGACACAGTAAGAAGGGATATTAATACAGTGGCTCCTCTTCTAGAGGATTACTTAACAGTGATTATCCCACTGGTCTGCATTTCATACACCAAACATTAAGACAAAAGCATGGATAGCCAGGTGGCAACTGGTGATGATTAAACATGGTTCTAGATGACAACAAAAATCACTGCCCTCTGTGACCACAGGATAAGACATCAAGTGAATTTCAGCATTAATAAACATGAACTACTGCTCAAGGAAAACAACTGAGCTTAAGCTCAATTACCCTTTATGCAAAGTATGCAGTCACACTAAGTCATGGCTCAGTAGCAGCCCAAAATACACAAAGAATACTAAGATCCATTTTCTAAACAATATAAGACACAACATTATAGAACAATGCAAATTAAGCCAGACTTACTAAGCAACAGTGCTGCTGTTACATAAGTTTCAGTTAAAAAAACCTGAAAATTATTAACTTTAATTTTTAATGTAGACTACCACCACAGGTCACGCAGTGAAGCACAGAAACAGGCTCCCCAGAGTGGTTCGAGAAGTCCTTGGACTTCTTCAAGATACAGTCAGGCAAAGCTACAGCTGATCTGATCTGGAATCCTTTCTGGAGCAAAACCTTTAATTAAGATGTCTTCCAATCAACCTCTTATTTCAAGAACTCAACACAACTGCAACCGTACCTGAACATTACATTTTAAAATGCAAACATACAGACTTAGTTTTAAATAACCTAAAGTTATGCTTCCTTCAAGTAATGTATTTTACTTGTATTTCCATGTTGGGTTTATATATATAAAAATATATATTTACTTCCACTTCTATGGCTTTAAATTCTTAACTGGAACTACAGTACAATTTCACAGATGTTGCTGCTGGTCCTTCAGGTGAGTGTTCTGTTTATTTTCTTTCATACCATGGAGCAAAAGCTATTTAGATTCTATAAATTGATTTTGTTATCCTTTAGTAAATCATTAACACATACATTTTACACTTAAGTAAAAGAGAAATTTCAGGTCAGTTGCTAATACTGGTAAAGAGAGATAAAGTTACCAAATCCCAGTTCAAAATACATCTAATACTGTACGTGGTAGGTTTTCCACCTTTCTGAGAGTATGAACTGTTGCAGTTTGTACTGCTGCATCAGCATAGGTTCAAGAAATACGCCTTCAAATGTTAAAATTCTTTTATAATTTAATACCATAATTTACTAAAATTTGTAAGACATACACTAAACAGTTGATGCATACGTGGCCTCCGAGTAACCAAGTTGATTACATGACAGAATACAGAGCTCAGCTTTAAAAAAAGCCAGACAAGAATTAACCAAGACCAGCTCTCAAGATATACAACACAACCAGTGAAGCAGTACTTTACAGGAACTCAGGATGTATTTTCATCAGCTGATGACTTAAGAAGGAGTTGAGAATCAATAATGCCCCCTATGCTGAAATAGATCTGTAAGAAACTATCATATAGATAAATGCAGGCAATTGAATCTTCGTGTTACTTATTGATTTGTTGTGCCCCCCCCCCCCGAATCACAACTACAAGTTCTAAGTGTTATATAACCACTTTTAAGAATGTGAATGCAGTTTTGCAATTGATATTTAGAGATTTTCTTTGGCTGGATTTTTTTAAGGACACTTTGTTCAATACCTGGAGGGAATACAGCAATTCATTCCAATCTACCTACACCACCAGTCACCCCAAAGTTAAGATAGCACCACCACTTAGTTGACTAAATGATAGAAGTCTGCAGCTTGATAACAAACAGCGCCCCTAAAACCACCATCTTTGATGGCTCTAATTGGACTTCAGCACTGGAAAACTTGACCAGACACAAGCCCTTCAGCCACAGAAACCATCCTCTTATTTAAGAAAGGCACAAAAGAAAGGAAGGATTAAAATTAGGATGTGGAAAAAAATTACAGTAAGGCTATTGAGTAATTAACAATTACCAGCAGTAACCTGATGACACAAAAAAGACAAAAAAAAAACCACCACCACCTTAATTGGGTGTAAAACAGCATGAATTTTAAGTCATTATCTTGCTGTCAAAATTTTGTGTTTCATTTTCATAAGCATATATTTGTCAATATGCTTATGAAATCACATTGGTTATTTCATTTTAAAATCAATTAGTATTGTTTCTCTATTCCTCCTGCATTCAAGCTGATGTTACTGCCTTCTAAATTCATGTAATTTATAACTGTGTTTTTCCAGCTTGTAAAATGAAGGTAAATATAGCAATTATAGTGTTTATGTTAAATTATTATTGCAAGGTACGAAGTGATGCCGTGATGCCCCTGGCATTCCAGTGCATACAAGAGCCAAGCCCGCCATCAAACAATTAGTTCTCTGCCAAAACAAAAGGAAATGTTTAAAAGCTTGAAGCACTAAGAAAGGCAGTAAAAAGTATATTGTATTAACCATACCAAAATTCAGACAAAGAAAAAGCAGGTCCAAAAACACAAACATGAGTTAATCACCAATTTTTAACCTCATAAAACAGTCACTGAAGTATTTGTTCTTGCTGAAGTCCGTGACCTGGCTTTAGATATACTTCCTAATCACCAAAATCAACTTTTTTCTTTCAGTTTTCTGAACCTCAAAGCCAATACTGGGAAAGTAACTGAGTTTATCACCAACACCGGCTAAAAATTTCTGTAAAACCTTACTATATGCTTTGAGATTTCACCTTACCAATGACAGCTACAAAGGCAAGGATTTCTGTAAATATTCTGCTTTCTATCCTGTCTGCTTTTTGTTCATTTTGTCTTCAAGTAGTGACACTGTAGGTTTTTCCACTATTTTTCAAGACTAACTAACCCACGGGGGTGATATGTTTCCTCACTTGTCTAAAATAACTAAAGCCGTAAGATAAGCATGCATGGCACTTTAAACAGCAAAAGGCTTCATTTCTACTCTTGTCCTTCCCTATCTTCCTTCTCCCCATGGATCTAAACAGTTCTTACTCTCAAACTGAAGGACTGCATAAAATATCTAGGCTGATCTCATGCAATAATATGCAAGAAGGTATATAAGATACCAGGGCTTTATGACTGAGATATGACAAGACAGGTTTCAGATGGACAGTTCACAATATTCACAGAGAAAAGAAAAAAACCCATGATACAAAACCACTTCCTTGAACGTACACCATCCTACATGTTACTGCATTATTATTACACTCTCATATACAGGATTTATGTGCTAGCCTATAAACTCTAGAGTAATTTATCTACTGAACATCCTTTTTCTTTTCAGTATTGGTCATACATTAATTCTACAAGCAAAATAAATTTATTCAAACATACTTTGTAGAGGTAGGTCCAGAAAGAGCTGTAGCAGTCAGATGTATGTTCCTTGACCACACCTTGACCGTTACTTGTCCTTAAAGTATTATAGACAGGTATGAGAAGCAGACAGCATGGTTTCTAAATCTTTAAAGGTTTGACTTTGCCAGGCTTCTTGTTTTAAACTAAACTAAACTACACCAGCTCTTTTAGCCCTTCCCCAAAAAGTCATGTTGTGTTAAATTCGCTAGCTACTCTTCTTTTCCTCTCTTCCAATCTCCCCATCAACGCACCTTTAGACCCTGCTGCACCCAGACTTCACACTGACTTCAGCTAATGCCTTAAAATGCTGACCAAAGTGAAAGATCAGGTATCTTACAAATCCTATGATTAATTAATGACTGAACAGTTGCTTTCTATAACCCAATCAACAGCATGATACTGCATCATACTCTGAGTGGTGTATAACAAAACAGAGAAAAAGCTCAAAGTACTTTTCTGCATAACTGCTTCTTGGGAACCTTATCATATGCAGGTCACTAATTTGACCTACACCCACAAAATAATCTGTGTTAAACTTACTGAAATACATTGCTTTTGTTTCCTTCCATTCCACAACCTTTCCCAAGTTCATTTTAAATTCTGAAAACTTGCTGAAGCACTTGCAACCCTTCAAGTTAGATACCATTTCATACTTTATCCCCCATTTTACAAGTAACTGTGTCTGCTGTATATAAACTATATTTTCTCTTAAGTACCTAAAAACCCCAAAAGCTTCATTAAAGATACAAGACAGTACTACTCTTTCCTTGTCTAAACTTGTCATGCCTAGCTCCTTACATTTGCTTGTGGTACACCTTGCCTTCCTATGACATTTGTTTAAAAAAACCACTGAAAACTATTAAACTGTTTACAGAGCACAATGTTAGCCTGAGTGTTTCAAGATTCTCATTTTTGCAGGAGAGAAAGTATCTAGGGGAGCAGTAACAATGGCTAAAGCTCATGAATCCTTTCTACCAGTGTTTTTCTACTACCCCATTACAGAAGCATGAATCATGCAATTTTACAAACAGGGAAAAGCAGGCCATCTGACTATAGGCCAACAATTTTTACCTAACCGTGGACAGAGACAATCCAGATGAATAGTTCAAAGACCAAGTGAGAAAAGAAGAGTACTTCATTCAATAATACCTTAACCTGTTCCTTGTACACCTAGTTATTATAAAGGGAGACAAAGAATTTTCTTCTGAGAAGAAAAGCCTATTTGCACATAATTAAGGAGAGTCGGAGGGTAGGGAAAGAGAGGGAATGAAAAAGAAGAAGCAACCACAAAACATTTACCACTTTTCTCTCTAAAGATTTGTCCCACTGTTCAAATTTTGGAGAACACCTGGTCATCTAAACTTCCCTCTGTGCTAATTGCTAGAGGCTAGCATTCAAGTATGGAATTTGAAATGTAACTGATGTCAGCTTACAGTATGTCTTGCAGTATTTACAGTCCTCACAAGACATCCTGGATCACAGGTCACAACATCTTTCATTTAAATGTTGCTAGTTACCACTCAAGTCATATGTCAGATGAAAGTGAACATGAACTGTAACTTGTTCTTGCACATGACAGTATTTCAGTGATAGACATCTTACGGGTACTTCCATATTCAATGACTCGGTCATGTGGAATCTTAAGGTGGAAAAGGGATTTACTTTCTACAAGGGTGGTTTCTCACAGACATTGTCTCACTGCAGGGAAGCTTCTCAGCAACAACTGCTGAAGGCATTAATTGCATAGTTTGCATGCAAGCCATCTAATACAGGCAGAGTATTCCTATAAATAGGCCAGATTTGTTTCCTGGAGACAACGTAAACTGATTTGAGATGGGTTATAAAGGTTAACCTACGCATGATTTGGCATCAGAACTTGCATGCAGGCTATTCTTGCTGTGGGATGTCAGCCAAGTGGTTGCTGGCAGCAACTTACAGCAAAATTGTTGCTATGACAAATTCAGGTGGCTGCACCAGTACAATAGGGAAGAACAAATATACCTTTCCCAGGGGGCAGGAGGAGGGGGGAAAGGAAACTGTGCCTTTCCATAGTAGTGAAATTCAGGACACAGATTATCTGGAACCTGTCAGTGGCAGTCCAAATCCTTTCTATGGAGATGCAGTATGCTTTGCCATCAAAAGTTCAGCTTGCAGGTAGTTCAAGCAGCTACCATTTACCACCTTTAACTACAAAGGGTAAATCCACTCCCTTCCTTCATTTAACAAAGTGCTATATTTGCGCTATAAAATACATTAGCTTGTAAAAACACTCTTTAAGCTTGTTCAGCAACTCAGCACATTTCCCCAATCCCAGTTCCTACAAGTTCCCAGGAGGTGACTGCTTTTTACTGGAAGTACAGGGGTTTGACAACCTTCTTAAGGTACATTTGTCAAGCTTTTTAATCAAGATGTATGAAATATGCTTGTTCTAACCTGTGCTCTTACAGCCCACGAAGAAAAATGCTGACTTGTTAGCCCAAGTGAAGTAAGAGCAAAGGGCTTTTCCTATTCTCATCCTACTAAAACTAGAATGTAACAAACTAAACCAAGTTGACTTTCAGCACACTGCAACAGCTTTGCATTGCTGGATATCCACCTGTATACTGATATTTACCACCCTCTGCTAAGTACAAGATAATATCATGCCATGGCAAAACATTTCAGATCATAATTTCCCAATTTTAAACAGAGATGTAGTATTCATGAACATTTATCAAAGTCCTAAGGCAAGGACATCCTAAGCATAGGAATATTCACATTTGAGATGCTCAGTATATAGAGAAAAACTCCCCAGACAAAAATAAGCTCCTCTACCACAGAAGCAATTCAAATAATCAATAAACAAAACTCCCATTCACAGAGAAAAATCCTTTTTCATCCATCAAGTAACACACCCCTAAGTCTCAGGCACAATCTTCAAGGAAAGAGTGCCCCTGCTGCCACCTTTTCCTCTCTTTGTATACTTGGTGCTAAATTCCCTTTCCCTCCACCCAGGAGATATGAAGTATACAAGCTTAGCTGCTCAACCAGAAAAAACTGTATTGGTCTGTGTTTACCTTACATTTTGCTTACTGTTGAAAACTGAAAAGATTCTGAGCCCAAAAACTTATTCCCTTTTTCCAAATTCATTACCTCTTCCTTTAATTCCTATATTCCATTATCCCCTCAACCACTTACAGATTACTGTAACTGTTGTTGAAAACACTTATCTGTCCTGAAGTGAAAACACATCTCTGATGACTACCATTCATACAGTTTAAAAAAAAATTAAATATATATGCACACACATATATATGTGGATGAATAAAGTTTCAGAGCATTAAGTAAAAATCATACAGGATGAACAAAACCAAACATAGATCCTTTCTACTCAGAACTTACACTGGGATGGATCCAAAATCAGGAGAAACTATCAGATAGCAAAAGGCCCTTACTGTTATTGCCAGCCAGGAAGAAGAGTTTTCAGTGACAGTACGTAAGAAACAATCCCCTCTGTAGGAAGGGATGTAGAGTGTACACCAAATTGGATGCCTCAAAACGCACACACCATAAAATGTTAGGTATCTTTTAGCAAGAAAACAAAAATTTTTAATTTTAAGTCAACACTTATCTTCACCTGAGCTCCCCTGCAAATATTCTGTAGTACAGAGAAGAGACACAAATGGGTGTCCCAGCACCAGCACATTTATTTTATAGAAAGTGATTTATTACATCTGTTGCTATAATCAGAAACATAATTAAAAAGCAAAACCAATTAATATTGTCCACCATGGTTAAAAAAAGTAAAAATATAAAAACCACTGGACCGTATTACATCCGTCTTAGCTACGGCTAAATAACCCAGAAAACTAATACTCCTTTAAAAAGACTCAGGTGTAAAGGGACATTTTATGAACCATCACAGACTCCCTGAACTGGGCCTCCAGAATCAAAGGACGAAGCACACACCACCAACTCATCCAAACCTCCAGATCCTCAAAGGCACACAATAAGGGCGGACTTAAAAAGTAAACATTTACATGTAAACATTTAGGTTGGAAAAGACCTTTAAGATCAAGTCCAGCCATTAACCTAACACTGCCAAGTCTACCACTAAACCATGCTCCCAAGTGACACATCTACACATTCTTTTAAATACCTTCAAAGATGGTCACTCCTGCACTGTGCTGGGTAGCCTGTTCCAGAGCCTGTCAACCCCTCTGATGAAAAAATTTTTCTCAATATCCAATCTAAACCTCTCCTGGAACAACCTGAGACCATTACCTGCTGTCCTATTGTTTGTCAGGCAGGAAAAGAGACCAATACCCACCTTGCTACAACCTCCTTTCAGGTAGTTGTAGACTGGTAAGGTCTCCCCTGAGCCTCCTTTTCAAGGGACTAAACAACCCCAGTTCCTCGGCTGCTCCTCATAACTGGTCCCTTCACCAGTCTTGCTGCTCTTCTTTGGACATGCATGTGTGTGCATGTGTATGTATTTTTAAAAAAATATATAGATATGAAAAATCTACACAGCTAGACACAGGTAAAAGCAGTCTACAACTGAACAGGTGCCATCCGAACAGTTCTGATGAGATTCAGTGACCCTCACTGCACAGACAGGTTAAGCTAGGTATCTGAATCTGAACAAGTCACTCTGCTCCATTTGTATTCACCACAGCGATCTGTCTTTCTTATCTTGGGCTCCTAGCTTAGAAAGAGATGAATGGCCTTCTGGAAGTGATTATTTCTGTAAATTTAATGGAGACTTAACAGCAATCAGTTCAACAGAAGCATCTACATTTCAGACAACTAAATTTGGATAGAGAATTAAACTTGTGTCTACTGTTGGAGCATAATTCCTGGATTACAAATTCTTGACAACAGGCATCAAGACAAGAGCTATACTTTCTGAAGCACAGGCTAAGATTTACCCAATATCAAATGCAGCTCCTAAATAGGCTTTAAGTATCCCAGAAGAGATAAAGTTCCTGCAAGATATGCAGAATCATAATGCTAAGGAAAAGTCTTTCCACAGAAATAACATTTAGAAGTGTGTATGTGTATATATATATACACATATATATACACATACAGTCTTCTGAGTCCCAAGAAATTCTCCCATTTCCTGACTATGCAAGAGTAAGTCCATCTTAGAAGCAACCATACACGTGTTTCCTACTCTTTTCTACAATAAAAAGACAGAAGCAGCTACTACACAGTCAGACTTGTAGAAGACTTGCCAAAGAAGCTAACAAATCATTTTACCATCCTCCACCAATGACTGAATTTCTTGGGTCACAAAAATAATCCAGACTGACCTGGATGATTTCAGGGAAACTGCTATTTCAAACTCTACGTTACTTTTACACCTACAGCGCTCATGGCTGCAATAGATTCCAGAAGCATGCAGAAGGGAGACAGTGAAAGTCAAGATGACTGAATGACATCTCTTCTGGAAATCACCATCTCCAAGCACACAGAGCTCCACAGCTCTTAGCCAGCAGCACAGCTACAGACATAAACTGCTTGCATACTCCAGTCGCGAATATTTTACCACCAGAAGTAAACGACTGTCTCAACGTCAAAGAAACCTATGACAAGCAAATAATGCACATAACTGCAGTATCTCTGAATGTCCGCTAATGTGTCTTGTTAAAAAAAAAAAAAAAAGCTATTTTTTTCACTAAGAGGTACCAACCTAAATTTCTACTTTGTAAAACTCAAATTTGCCATAAGCAGTATGCAGTCAGTTAACAGCAGTGATAATGCAAATTCTTACAATCTCTACTGTTTCATCCTATGTGCACAACAAGAAAATTCCTCTCTCTCCAGTTGATTTTACAACTGTACTTTTATATAATTCAAGAATAGAAAAATAAAGCTCTCAATAACTTATCCAATGGGCTATACTGAAAATCTTCAGATTTCTTTCAAAACCTAAATATAACTACACAAAAATTACATTAAAGACACACAAAGGTTTCAAAAACAATATCAGAAGAGAGAGAGAAAACAAACATTAGAACTTAGACTGAGGTTTCATAAACAGTCTTTTTATGTGTACTTATACACTCCACTTCAGGCACAAGCAACACTGTAACATGCACATTTATTTTCAGTAACTACTATTTGCAGTCCACAATAAATACAAAATTATGTTACTCCTAAGATTTTTTGGTGGCTGTTGTTAGGATATTGTCATCAGAGAATCCAAGTGAACAATATTAAATACCTCAGACTTCTTTCAAGGGCTTTAGAAGGCGAGATGACATTACCTTCCTTTTACAGTATGAATTAAATGCAATTAGATTTTAGTTAAAAGCATCATATGGGCAAGCATTACCTTTGAATGCCCTCCTTGAAGCAAACACTTTTTTTTCTGTATGAGTAATTAGCATTTTCATACAAATTTAGAAGAGGTGAATGTGCAATAGTCATAAGTTCCACACTTTTGAAAAATCCCAACTCCAGCTCTCCTCATACAACTTTTACTCCTACTCTTTCACTTCTCAGCCTTCTGCACATGATGCAAAGCAGTACTCTCTCAATCACTGTCCAGAAATAAGGAGATCATGACCAAAGTGCTACATAGAGACTTAATAACATCTACGGGGAGGCAGGTAAAAAATACTGCTCTAAGTATGCTCAGACAAAGCAACTTGACATTTGTGGCTTGCCATTTTTCTATTCTGGCAATACAAAGCTGCATGGTGTTGTTGACGCACCTAAGGGAAGGGACACCATCAGGAGGGGTCTGGACAAGTGGGCCCATGTGAACCTCATGCAGGGTCCTGCATGAGGTCAGGGCAATCCCTTTATCAATACACCTGAGGGACTGGAGCGATTGAAGGCAGCCCCATGGAGAAGGATTTGGTGCTACCAGTGGATGAAAAACTGGACATGACTCAGAAGTGTGAGCTCACAGCCCAGAAAGCAGACTGTACACTGGGCTGCATCAAAAGGAGCAAGACCAGCAGATCAAGCCAAGCAATTCTGCCCCTCTGCTCTGGTGAGTACCTGTCCTGGGTTCAGCAGGACTGCTGCTGCTGAACCCAGGACAGTACCTGCAGTACTGCATTCAGCTCTGGAGTCCTCAGTACAGGAAAAACATAGACTGGCTGGAGCAGGTACAGAGGAGGGGCACAGAAATGGCCTAAAAGGTGACAGGATGAGTGAGCTGGGTTTGTTCAACCTGGAGAAGAGAAGGCTCCAGGGAGACCTTACAGCAGCCTTTCAGTAGTTAAAAAGAGCTTTCAAGAAAGACGGGGACAGTCTTTTCAGCAGGGCCTGTTGCAATAAAGCAAAGGGGAATGCTTTAAAACTAAAAGCGGGTAGACTCAAACTAGAAAGGAAGACATTTTCTACTATGACTGTGGTGCAACACTGGCACAAATTGCCCAGAGAGGTGGTAGGAGCACCATCCTTAGAAACATTCAAGATAAGGTTGGATGGGGCTTTGCACAGCCAGATCCAGGTGAAGATGGCCCAGCTTATTGCAGGGGGGCTGGACTAGATGAACTTTAAAGGTCTCTTCCAGCCTAAATTATCCTAAAATTCTATGATTTTACTTTGTCATGATGCCAGATATATACATGCTACAAAATTTCCTCATGACCTTAAAGATATAGAAATATTTTTGATACACCTTTAATTCACACTGAATACAGGAATTTTTTTATATAGTCAACCAAGAGATTAAATAGAAGGCATTACCTTTTCCCCACACTATATTCCACTGACGAGCTGTAAATTCTTACCCCTTACAACCATTTTTTTGTCTCAATAGATTTAAGAATCCAGCCAATGTTTGCTCAAAAATAAAAAAAATTATATTCCTTGGGAGAGCAATTTAATATCCCTCTCCACAAATATGACTGCCCCCATCTCTTTGACATTACTGATAACTCTTTGAAAGATCAAGAGTCATTGTCTACACTTGGCAAGACTATTACACTATTTACTACTGAGAAGTTAAGAGAAATTAGTGATTTGACAGCAGAAAACTTGGGTTTGGGGAAGACTGGTCAAACAGCCATGACTCCTAGTGCTGAACCCATAAAGTTGCTTTGTCTATACAAATTTGATCAGAGAACTCCCTTTTTACTCACAGACTCTTTCCTGAACTAGGCATCGTCTCATTCTTCCATAACCAGTACAAGCCCTTTACTATGTGTTTTGCCTAACTTCACATGTGTAATCATACACCCATATGGCACTTGAAATTTGACTGACCTACAATTCTGTCATCCTTCATTAATACCTGCCCCTCATCTTGATACTTCAGGTTCTTTGTCCTTAACAATTTTAAGACAATAAAATTCCAGCCTACTTCTGCCTGAAGTATTAAATGCTAAACACTTCAGTGTGCACTTGCTCTTCATCTCTGACGGGTTAAGGGAGGAGGTGGTAGTGAACAAAACTAATGCATCAGGATGAATAGAGAAGTTAAGTTCTGTGTTCAGATTCCCATGGAGAAGAGGACCACATGACTAACTCAAGTTAGGACAAGTCATGGTGCCTCATAATGTGATGAAAAAGTGAAATCTGCAAAGCAATACTTCGGACCATCATCTTCCTTATTGTGAGGACGTTGCTACAAATCAAGATAAGATGTGCTGAAACTTCAATTTTCCATGAAGTGAATGTCCTTCAAAAAACAACTCTCTTATGCCTTGAAGGATAAGCAGCCATCAATAACTAATAAAAACCCTATAAACTAAATCATAAGAGAAGAACATCCCCCTCAGCCCCTTTTGTTTTGGGCAAGTTCTGATAAAATCCTTTCTGCACCTGTTGAAATTTTATCTACTTCGGAAAACTTTCAAGAAATGGTCACTTCCAACCCAAAGTGGAATTATGAGCTCAGTTTCTGCTTCTAAAGACATGAAGAGACAAAAATCTCTTTACTGCAGATGCACATTTTCCTAGCAAAGAATAACTGCAGTGGATAAATGTACAACAAATAACATTGTGGACAAAAAAAAAAAGAATTCAAATCACAGCACTGCATGAACATTAGCATCTCTCCTTAGTTTCAGTGCTAGGTATCTGAGCCTTGGTCAACATCTCCTGTTGAAGGTTTTTCCAAATGTTATAACACACGGGAAGAAAAAAAAACACCACCAAACCAGACTGACTCACTAAGCCCAAGAAGCAATTTGCCCAAGACGCTGAGGCAACTCTAAAGGAAGTTTGGTTATTTATAAAACTTTTAATGCAGCCCAGGATATGGTTGTCTTTCTGGGCTGCAATCGCACACTGCTGGCTCATGTTCATTTTCTCATCAACCAACACCCCCAAGTCCTTCTCCGCAGGGCTGCTCTCAATCTCTTCTCT
>JANRGW010041222.1:0-50051 GCA_024733675.1 Psilopsiagon aymara | reverse complement strand
GAGAAAAACTTGTATATTATGTACTTATGATTTCTCTACACCAGTGTACTTACACCACCCCATTTTTTTCTTGCTTACTGGCCTAGACGTTTGTGCATCTTTGCTTCTGCCCAGTTATCACCTGCCTGAGAGGCCAAAGTCATCATGATGGCATTTCACTATATGGATTCAGAGGTAGTGAGGAAAGGGCAAGATTGTCTTTATTCAAAGATACTCCTTTTGCAGATGATGGAGTGGCATTCAGGAAGCTTATGGTACTGAATTAAGTGGAATGTCTATGTGAGGTCAACTTGGAGAGGGAAATCATTATCTGTTAGGAAGAACAGAGAAATACACAAAACACTTGAATCACCTACAGAATCCACTACTCTTCTGGAGTGTCCGTCCTGACTTCAAACCCTGTGAGACAACATGGGAGCAACTGCACCACTTCATTTCAGCAGTATGTGATCACATTTAAAATACAGCAATTCTATTTTAGGTGCACATGAAACTGTGAACAATAAGTTGATCCTGAAGGGCATCAGGGCTCTGGAGACTCTACCAAACACAGTTTTCCAAGATAACTGAATGTCCAAAGGTGTTTAAGTTGGGAGGGATCTATTTTGTGCTGCTATGGACAGTAGTAAGAGACCTCAGATATTGTTAGACACTGAAAACTAATTAATATTCATAGCAAAATCTAAGCTGCACAAAATTTCAGGGGACGCACCTTTGATGTTCTCTGTGGTGCATCACACACATGCAAGGCTTGACACTGCACCCAAAACTCAAAAATTCAGTGAAACACAAGCTGAGTATCTAGGATAGGGTCTACATTTTGTTGCAATGATAGGTCATGCTAAATGCAAATGCGCCACTTACAAGTTAATCTCTGAAGACAGTTTCCTTTGTTTTGCAGATAGGTAAGCAAAGATAACACTGAAATAATTCCAACTTCTTTTAGAAGAGATGCAGCATAAATTGGCTAAGGAGGCACTTTTTCTCTTGTTAGTTCCTGGAAGAACAAGTAACTACTCTGGACACTTCTAACTAAATGGGCATTGCTCTATTATTCAGCCTTAACACATCTATTCAGGTCTCCTTAAATTCTGAGGAACAGCAAGAGATAAAGGCATCATTTATATTCCAGAATTACAGGTTAAGTCTAAGTTGGAGTTTTGCATGTCCGTCACTGATCATCTCTATGGGAATTCATTTTACCGTTTGTAAGAATGCAAGTGCTCTCCTGGTTTTCAAACATTACTATGGGGTTTTTTTATTCTCATGGAAGTTTCATATTCAACTTCCTCTTTCTTCTGAAAAATTTCTCTTACCACAGACCTCTGCAAAGCCACTTGACAGCACACTGCTCTTCAAACCATTAAGGAATCTCAAACTTATCTTGAATGCTTTAATGATTCCAAGTCTAGCCTGGCAATACATGAGTTACAGCACTATGACCTGCCAGGTTTTCAGTTATGTAAATCCAATATAAACATCTCTCCCACCTCCATGTTTTTACTTCCTGATTGACCTGCATTGTATCTAATGCATTTAACAATTACTTCATCTGAACTAGTTCTGGTGGAATAATGAAAACAAATCCTGGATCCCCTTCCTCCTCTATTTCTGCTGCTTATTAACCCAATGTGATTTAAGACGTCCATGAGTCTTGCAGCAAGTGAAATTTATATTGGGACCTGTGTGCTCTGGGACATGTGGAAGAGGTTATTTATTCCAAAGAGCCATCTAGCAATGATGATGTCATATATAAAATACTGTATCAGCTCTGTTTGCTACCAAATCACTGCCTCAAGTTTCCTATATGTGGTGGCACCTGCTGATAAATAGGGTGCATGTATGTAATCAGCATATATATTGCTTGATTTTTATAAATACTTTATATTAGTTTTCATCCTTTTATTTTTGGCCTTCTTTAAACCCCTGTTAGTAAACTGTTGCAGTTTTATTTGCAACAGGCAAATAAAAAATCTACAGTAAACAAGTTCCATCTCAGTCCAAATGCAGCGCACTCATGGCAAGCTAAACCCCCAGGCAGCTATTTGACTGCTTCATTTGCATGTACAATAACAAATGTCAGAGCTGTGAATGAAGTGATCCACAATGAGGTTGTTTTTCTGTATTGTCTGATTGAGACGTTTGAGTTTGAAAAAATTCTGCCTCAGTAGCTGGCATTATTGAGGCCTTTTTCAGAGCTGTTTCAAAAATTCATGGTTTCATCCTCAGACTATCAGTATTCTGACTTTACTCTTGGTTTTGAGACAACACACACTGGCAAAAATTATCTAACGTAATAAGTAGAGATATTTACTTCGCTATGGTTTGTTACAACTTGTTGCTGGAAGGCTAAATATCCTGCTGGAAAAATGCTGTAGGGCCATGCATTGCTGTATTAAAATGCATATGATTACTGAAGGTACCATTTTTAATTATGGCACCTTCACTCTTGATTCTTGACTCAAAGAATCACTCTTTTGGTATGTGACTCTGTGAGACTTAAAAACCTATGGGGAAGATTCTTTCTGACTATGAGTACTGAGTCCGATCCTTTATAATACTGAGCTATTTGTAAGTGGATTGTGACATTCTGAAATATCATATTATGCATTATTACTTGTAGATGTTGGTGTGCAATATTCCTCACTGTAAATAATTCATAACCTCATAATATGTTGTGAATAACCCGTCTGCAAATCCACCCAAAGTGGGTTAGTTACAAGACTCAGGTGATGTGAATACCATACCCTCACTGGTCACTGAACAGCACATTCCAAGTATGTTATGAACAACTGTACCATTCACTGTGCGCTTTCTGCAAATATTCAGATATTAAATTCTCCCTCTGTAGCTACAGTGCTATATAACTTGAACATTCACTGGCCTACCGAGTATCCTGCTATGATTAAGTCCATAATTCTTTCAAAATTCTAGGATATGCTTGTAGGAATATTACTCAACACGTAGTTATAATAAGTACAGGAGTGGGGTTCGCTGCCAGAGAGGTGGTTAGAATATTATTGGGATATAATGAGAGTAATAGGTGTGAAATAGTTATTTGCTACCTGGGAGCTTGGAAAGGAAAGAAGATAACAAGTGTAAAGAGGGACCACACTTTCAGTGTAAGGGTGAGGAGGTCACTTTGTGGTGTAGTCTGAAGGAGGACACTCTGCCCTGTGTGTGGACCCACATACTTTCTTGCATGATATCGTGAAGGCAGAAGTGCTACCACTGGTCTTTTTATAATTCTATCTTAATTACACTAATCCTTCCTTTTTGTCTCTTTTACTAGGACGCTACAGGCAGTCACCTGCTCTAAACAAGCACATGCTTTTAACATGGTCTTCCCCACACTTTTCTTTGGAAGATCTTACCATTTTTTTTCCCCTCAAAATGCACTGCTTCCTAACATTTGCTTTTCTCCATTCCCTTAAGTTCAAGCAAAAAATGCGTATTATGTCCCTATAATAGTATAACGTCATCTCTAGGGAAGAATTGGCTCTTAGGTGTTTCTCTCTTACTTCTTTACTTCTTCCCTTTATAGATTTCCCCTATGCCAGTTCCTTGTCTGTTACACCTCTTGCAGTCACTTTTTATTCCTTCCATGGATCAGAATCTTTCCTATATCTGTTACAGCCTTCTCGTGTATGGTTAAAGGCTCCTATTAACAACAGAGATTGTTTGTACGACCTAATTAGATTTCCACAGAGACAGCCTTAATAGGCCCTTTTTTTTCTTTTTGGATTGTCCGCAAAGTAATAGCGCAATGGCAGTGTTCATTTTGCTTGGCTGTATCAGGCCATATATCACATCCTTTTCCTTCCAGTCCTTCAAATAAGCTTGTCTCATTCTTATTTTGGTTTCAAATTATAGATTATAAATTTCACTTCTCTCTACTTTTCCTCTATAATTTGACCCCCAGCTGCTGAAACTACTTCAAGTGATTCCCTCTGCCCCAGCATCCACCCCCTTGCTAAGGGTTTCATGTGAAAGTCAGCCCCAGCTTTAGGAACAAATGACGTCCCCCAGACCAGCTGTGTCTAATAAAAACCCAGCCTCCAACTCTCACTTCCCTTCCTCAAAAGGATAAAACTGATTTGAAAGTGCTGATGATAAGATACATGGGAATACAAAATCTCCTTCAGTCAACAAACCAAAGCTGTGCCCTCTGACATCATTGTGTCCTAAAGAAACGATGCTGTCAGTTCCTCCACTGACCTATAACTAGAAGTTATTATGCTTGTCCTATAGAAAGGATAGTTGTTCTTTTAATTTAGCCTTGTTTAGCCTGGCTAGAGCTATTTTCATTCCTGAAGTGCCATAATGAACACTAGAAAATATGGGTTCCCTTCTAGGCTCCATTAGAATCAATCTGCTGTGGAAAATTCTTACTGGTATTGGATGACCACTTGAAAACAACATTATAGTAACACTGTAGAGTACCTAAACCAGGAGAACAAGATGACATTCCATTAGGAATGACCCTGCAGTGCCTGTTGCACATGCAGACAGGACTGGTAGGTGGCACGAGTCTATAGTACTTACTTTTACATGCTGGATGTCTGGGCGGGTAGACTCAAGTTTGCCTATACAACCAAGTACTGCTGTATCAGACAGCAGATGTTTCTAGTCACTCCATTGCCTGGGCTGCCTAAAAAGAGAGGAGAGATAAATCTTATGGCTGTGTTCAAAAATCTTCAGTTTCCCTGCCTTTTCCTACCATCAGCCAAAGCAAGGTGTTCTGTAATGCGTAGTGCTGCAGGCAAAAACACTAACTTGGATCTTTGTTTTTTTTGTTGCCCACTGGAGATTCATTCTGTTCAGCATCCCTTAGCTTATCTATAAACCTGCATCTCTCCCTCTTTTCACCATTTTCTCTGTTCTACATGGATGGCTTTGGATATTTCTCTAGACATGTTTGATTGAGAACATTTTATGGAACTCTCACATGCAACATATTATTTTAATAAAATTTCTAGTATATCTGAATCTTGGTCAATTTAGAGATACCACACTCTTTTTTAGTTCCATTTTATCTTCCAGTTCCCAAGTGAAACCAGCAGATACAGGCTGGTTTGAGCAAAATAGTCCAGAATCTTTTTTCACTTCAGAAGAGGTTTCTTGTTTCAGCTATGGAATGAGGAGACTTAACTGCAAATTTAATGCCTTTGTTACTACTATACAGTGTGAAAATGTTGATGACCAAAAGGAATAAATATATCAATACTCTATTCAAATTCTGAATGAAGGCTGCTCGTTCCCATCCCCACATTTCATTAGGGGTATGACTGTAGATGGAACCCTTCCCTGTAACTGAAAACTGCTTCATTTCAATGAATTCAGTGGGACACAAGGTCACTTATCACCTTCCAGAGAGTTCTGAAGATGTTATACACATGAACTCTTAATTAGACACAGGTGAACAGCCTAGGCAAGAGAGCTGGTAAACCACAGGTATTCTCACACGTGCTAACCCACACCCATGGTTCATGTAGTGAGGTTCAGGAACTCCAGAGAAAGAATATCAGCTTGGTTTTGTGATAGAACTGCTGCCTGCAGAGTATTCTGTACAATGTAATTACAAGTGACTGTAACAATAGGGCCTCTGTACATTCCATTGGAAGACAGTTTCACATCTCATCATTAAGAAATGTTTCCGGTGCTCAGCTAAAACAAAGAAATATCCTCTCATTAATCAGAACTGCAGTCTTGCTTTAGTTTGTCATGTCATTCTATGTGACTCTGGTTCTTCTTTGGAGGATACAAACCTGCAGTGATGTAGAATAACCCTGTGATAAGGAAAGTAGTACTGTACATGCTAGAAGAAATGAAGTACAGGGACCTGCAGTCATCATTGAAAATCTGCAGAAATTAGTAACTCCTGTAGATGACTGCAAAACCAGATATATTGACACAACAGTTCACTATCTTCTATTCCAGTATCTACTACATCTCTTTCCCCCTTACTGCCTCAGAAAGCCCTATTGCCTATGAAATCAGCCCCCTGGATCTGTTAGGGAATTCCCTCTGACGCGAGGAGGACTTGCAGCTGAAGAGGTTTCACAAATCAGTCTCTCTGCTTTGTGGTAGCTCACTGCAAATTTGATTTGGTAAAGTACAAGGATTTGATATTATGATACAGAAAATTAACGTGAGAAGTTGTCCTTTGCAACAGATCCTTCCACAGAGGAAGTCTTAGGGTTAATCCTATATACCTAACACAGCAGAACAATCACGTTTCTACTGCTGTGTAGAGGCAGCTTTTGGTAGGGGGCATTTTAAGTTTTTTTGTTTGATAAAGTCCAGAACAGTTCATTAGGTAATTGGGTTCCAAAACGTTTGCAAGCATGCTACCTCAAACAGGACAGTAGTATGCAATGCATGTGTAATCTTCTGCACCCCAAAACCTGGGTATCTCAGCTTGTTTTCAAGGCCACCTACTTCACGTATCTGTCTCCCTTGAGAACTGTGCACAGAAGTCTCTTAATCATAGAACAGTTAATAATCGTCTCTGGTCCACAGGAGCTCATCCAAACCAGTGTCTGGAACACTAAGTTTAATACCAATTTGCTTTCAAACAGGTCACCAGTACCACACAGGATTTTCATGTCTCAAACACCAGATTAAAAAGAAATGTTAAGTTCTACCCCACAATATTCTAAATCAGCCCTTTGGTTCAGGCACTGCACAGAGCCTTTACCTCTTCCTGGGAGTGATATCAGTGATGCTGCCATGGCAGCTGCTGGCACATTATGGTATAATGTTAAACACAGGAAAGATATTTGGAATTTCTAATAAGAAAATCTGTAAACCTTTTAGAGACTATCCACTGCGACACCCAATATCACTGATCAATGAACAGTGAGTTATTCAATGCAGAGCTTCAGGACAATGTAAACCCTAGGAAGAATTTTTCCGTTTTCAGGATATTGCCTCAATTACCTCGTGTGGTTTTGCGTTATTTCATTACTGCACACAATACATGCTGATTTTAGTCCTATGAAATTATTTTATGAGGAATCACCTTGGCTCTTTCCCCCTCCCCTCTCAGATTCCATCTTTATTGTTGTCTGAATGCTGTTTTTCTCTCACCGTCCAGCTGAGGCAGAACTCCCCACAACAGGAACAGAAACCAGGCCCTTTCATGGTGACAAAATTATTTGGATCACTCTAAGCCAGAAATGAGCTTAAAAACACCACAAAGCTGGTTTTGCTTCTAGGAAGGAATTGATCCCTATTCTTCTCCAGTGGACAGCAATGGAGCTGTCAGTAAAGTTTAGCACACTACTGATAGAGCCATCCTCATCTCCTAGCTAAAAATGATCCAGCATTATCCTTCTGCAGGATTCCAACACCATCAATCAACAGAATGACGCTAGGGATTTCCCTTTCACCACACACGAACATCAACACCACTTCTCCGGTCGCTGCCCGCCTGACCCCTCCTCCCCTCCCCTCACAGGGGCCCGCACGGAGCCGGGCACCAGGCTGCACAGAAACAGAACAACCCCCCAAGTGCAAGCCCCCGAGGTATCCCTGACATGGGGATGGGCAGAAGTAGTCCCGAGCCTGCCTTGAACTGCTCGGGTTCGCTCCTCTCAGCGGGGTCTGCCCCTTCCCTGCCGGGGTCGAACCCTCCCGCCCCGGAGGAAGGCGGCTGAGGCGCGAAGCTGCACGAGGAGGGGCGGAGGGATACCGAGGCGCAGAGCAGCGGTGAGGAGGCCCGAGCGCGGCGTGGAGGCCCGAGCGCGGCGTGGCACAGCGGAGGAAGACGGCGGCTGTGGCATGAAGGTGGTGTGTGGTGCTGGGGAGGATCTCCGGGGCTGAGGGCCCTTGGTGGGTGAGCAATGGAGAGCCAGCCAGTGAGTTCAAAGCAAATGTGGCATTTATGCGATTGTTGTCTCTGAGGTGTGTGTTACTGATGACCTAAAGCTTTTGGTTGTGCTATCTTAGATTCAAAAAATAAGCCATTTAATGCTCGTTTCAATGAAAATCCTGAAGACTTTTTTTCCCCCTCAAAGTCTATTTTTCCATATTATGGTTATTTTTCCTTGGATAGTATTCATCAAAATGCTGTTTTTCTCCTGAAATGTATTCAGCAGATCCAGACCTTCAGGGTAAAGGTTGGACTTGATGATCTTAAAGGTCTCTTCCAACCCGGTAGATTCTTTCAGCCACATTTTCCTCCCCAGTTCCCCTCTTTGTTACCTGCATCCTGGGACAAAATAACTTGAGGGCTGGAGCCTTCGGGGGCACATGTTCCCTGCTCTGAGGAAGCAGGGGGTATGCACAACCGTGTATGTATTGTTAGTGTAGCTGTTTAACTCCATTATTCACAGGGTTGCACAGTGCTGCTCAAGGCTCTGAGGTCTGCGAGACCTGGATTGAAATGAATATTTCTGAAGATGAAACATTAAACAGTGGGAGGCAGATGAGAGGAGCATAGCCCTGATGAGAAGATGGAGGGCTTGGGTGAGCCAGGTGTGACTGAACTCCTATTTTATAGGAGAAGCCTCACACTCTTATCACATAATCTTTTTGAATCCCAGTTGAAGTAACATCATCCCTTCCATCTAAATTACCTGCCATTTGAACTGTAAATGAAGTTTGGGAGGGTGTTTATGCATTAACTACAAAAGATTTGCCACTATAAATAACCTAATACAATAGTAACACTGAATCTTCTGAGTGGAGCCATAGCTGCTCTTTTAGAAGAATCATGTGTCAGCATAGCTTATAAGGATTTCCTCCCCAAGATAAACCGTGTAAGCAAATTGATGGTTGGTTGTTTTGGGGCTTCTTACTCTTAAATTCATCTATATTAGGGTTGTTAGATAACTGCCTCTACACCTAACCAATGCCAGTACTCTCAAGCAACTTTTAAGTTTAGGCAGTATCTTAGTTTTCAATCCTAAACTATGATTGTGTTCAGTGCTAGCTATGAAAGTGGTCAAAAGACATTGGTTTGGAAAGCTGAATGAACCTCCTTTTGATAGAAGTGGGAACTTTTGACTGAACTGTATGACAATGCAATATCCAATTGCAAGCTGGGATGAAAGCTGAAAGCCCTGTGTTTCTTGTGGTTACATTATCAGCTGGTTTTTGGTTAAGAGTTGTTACAAAAGAAACCAAAACTTATATATGAAAATTGTTACAATTCTCCTTTTTGCCTTAACATTTGGTAAGTATTTCTTGAAGTTGCTACATCAACTGAAATTCATTTAAATTCTGATTCAGACATAGTTGCAAGCTGTGTGAGTTGCTTTAAAGAAAGGCTTAAAAATATGGTGGAAGTGGGCCCAAATACTTGCTACTCTGTAACTAATATTCCTCCTTTATTCTAATCCTCAAGGTGGGAAATATTGGGGAAAATAAATACATTAGTAGTGTAGGTGTGAACAGTGTGAAGAGCAGCCCTTGTTTAGGTCCTGTGGACGCCACTGGGAGCCGTTCCAAACAAGAGGATAACACAAATGGTTGACAAGGTTGGAATGGCATCTCCAAATGAAGGCCAACTCATCTGTCAATAGGGACGGGCCTGCTGGTTTCAGCTTAGTCTATCGCTGAGCATGATGGTTGTGTTCTGGCAATCTCTCTGTAAGAGCTTGATGTTGACACAGGCTGGTGCCACATGGTTCTTGCTGTGAACCATGTGGCTGTCAACTCCAAGGCAGAGCTTTAGCAGCGTCTTACGCCGCATCTTACTCTGCCATGAGTGCCTCAGAGTAGAATAGGTCCTGTGTGCTCCCGAGCAGGCACTGCTGCTGTGCCGAGGCAATCACAGTGCCCTACAGAGACTCGCATGTTCTCCTGATTATCCAGCACACTTAAACTTGAGTTATAAGGGTGACCCCAGCCAGTTGGCTGAAAAAATATATTTGACATCATTGAAAATGTATGCTGCTGCTGAAGCATGGATTTTAATTTGAGGAAAACGTCGGCCATAATCTAGCATACATTAAAAAATATATCTTTTTATTTCCATATGGGTCACGTTAAGGAAAATATTAAAAAAAAAAAAAAAAAAAAAGCCAACCCTATTATATGAAGTCTCATTAAAACAGCCTGGAAAAGTTTAGCCAATTTACAGGCTATACATCTTAATCTCCCCAAATTACAGGAACGATAGAAAAACTAGTGGTTGAGAGGGAAAGCGGGACCAGCAGAACCTGGCTGGGGGCCAAACAATGGATCAAGTAGCCCGTGCTTTCACTTGGCTGCTACCCCTTGTTATTTAAAGAAAAGAAAGGATTTTCAAAGAAAGGCCTGGAAATGGCAAAGTATGGAAGGTACTTCCTTCTCTAGATGCAAAGTAAGCCCAAAGATTGGATATTTCAGCATGGCTTCTTGCCCCAGCTCTTTGATGTTCAGAAGAGATTTCTGAAAATTCCTGGGAGAAAATGAAGTGTCTGCAATTCTATTCTAGGCTAAAATTTGAGGGAAGAGAAAAGAGGGAGGTAGCCTGGCATGTGATGAGAATTGAACCCATGCATTGGTAGTAAGCCAGAGAATCTCTTTCTTACAGCTGAAGGGGAGAAGGTAATAACTACACTTTTTTTTTCTGCTTGGGTGACTGGCTGCATTTTTTCTTCTGTAGCTGTTAGCAGGCAGGTGTTTTAAGCACTTACTGTGCCATCCTGACCAGTGTCTGCCAGGGGTGGAATGGATGCAAGAGATGCTAAAGAACGTGGATACCAAATGGTCAGAGGCAAAAGGAAGGAAACCGTCAGATATGAAATGGCAGAGAGGTAATTGTCATCACTAAATTCAGTGCTGAATGTGTGAAAAACTACCTAGTTAACTGCTTTTGCTGCTGGCAAACTGTGTTGCAGGGCTCTACTCCAGTGGCAAAAGAGGCTGCTTGAAGGGAGCGTGGAAAACTTGGGGAAAATCCTTGTTGCCTCTTGGCATTGGTCTAGCAGAACAGACACTGCAGAAAGCACTAGAAGGAGATGAAGTGTCCTGATGTGAATTAGTGAATGTGTTAAGAGCCAGCAAGGGGAGAAAAGCTGATTAGCAGAAAGACAAGCAGAAAAACTACAAGGTCTTGAGTGTTTGCAAATCCGTCTGCTCATAACTAAAGCCAAGGCTGGCTTAATGCATGCATCTGTGAAGAGAGTCGAGTGGGTAGAATATGACTACTGGAAAGGTATTAGGTTGATCTAAAAGAAACATTTTGGTTTTGTAGTATTTTTGTAGTGAATAAGAACTCACCACTGCAGCTTGGCCTAAAAATTTATGGCAGAAATCAGTGGTGGTTTCCCCTTGTAGGTCTGATAACAGTTGACCAACCTCATCTCCTAGAAAGCTTAGAAAGAACACTGGTGCTGGCTGGCTACCAAGGTAGATGGAGGTACGCACTGTTTACCTTGCCGTCCTTTCAAGATGAATGTGTTTGTGCTGATATTGTCCTGCTGTGTATTTATTTATTAAGCAAATTGCAGATGACTGGCAAAGCACTTCTATACTTTTGGGGGAAGACTGTCTCACTGAACTGTCTATTTTATGCTCTAGGTAGGGGTATTTACTGCAGAGGAAATTGCTGGAGAGAAGTATTTTCTGTGCTCCAGTAGGCAGCCTTTCACTATGATATTCCATGAGCTGTATCTTGAAATCTTCTGCTACTACTTTCCTATACATCAAGCCCTCTAGCCAGGGTTTGCCCCATTATCAATGTCACAACCAAAGGGAGGGGTTATACTTTTTGTGTGGCCAGCTCTGGCTTGTTCCAGGAGTTTCCTGCAGACTCTTTTGCTTGAGGAAACTTACAGCTTGGCAAATGGGTTGCACAGGCTGCTTTCTTGTGTATTTGAGAGTGTATTTTGCATCTGTATATGCCTGTTTGCCGTGCCCTAGCTATTTCTTCTTTTGCATAGTACTTTGAAAAGTTGCCCGTAGGGGCTAAGGCAGTTTGTGTGCATTCGATGTGTAATGGGTCTTACGGTATGTGCATGTAGTAATGTTAATGTGGACGTGTCTTGGAGGCAAGTTTATTAATACAAATAGAGATAATGGCCGTGGCAATATCTTGAAGCATCCTGCTTCATTAAATTATAGACTCTGTGGAGACAAAGAGATTAGGGAGAGCAAGGAAGAGTATTTCACCAAAAAAAAAAAAAAATCATTGTAATTTCTTAGTCTTAAAACCACTACAGAATTCAGTGGGAAAAATTAAAGCTCTTTTATATGCTGAAGCTCCTGCAGCTAGACTTGATGAATGACTAGCTCTGCCTTACTAGTTTTGTCCAGGAAGGCACAAAGCAATCTATATTTGTACAGTCCTATTGTTAAAATTATTTGTAAGGGCTCAGTGACACATTTGGGAAAACACCACAGTTCTTGGCTTTGTAGAGGTCTGTTAGGATAAACACTAGTGCATATTTTCTCCTGATCAATTAATCAGGAAAAAATTACTTTTTTCCATCCCTGTTTTTGTCCCTGGTTTGTCTGCAAACAGACCATAGAAATACCAACTATTCAACATCTGTGGATTCCTTTTATCATCTTAAATGCAAACTATTTGAGACGGGGCATGACTTCTTATAATTTCCTACTGTGCTTGATACAGTGACATCTTAGTCTGGACTGAATTTGTTTGTCTGGGCAGTGCTTTTCCTGTATATAATAATTTATCTTCAGTAGAGAATTTTGGGCCACTTTATGTGTTCCTCATGTAATCCATCATTTGAGCTTTTCTTTTGTTGGAGTAAATGTCTATAATTTTGCCAGTGTTAGCACTGGATTTTCATGACTTCTCTCAGTTACTTCAGCTGTTCATATTCACATTACACAACCCTGCTATGGGCTTAGTGACTTTCATTTGAACCTAGCTCCTAACACCTCCCCTCAGGTAGACTCAGACATCATAGATTCCTACTGATGTAATTTGCTTTTAATAGTTCATTTTACTTCTCATTTCCATTCCTTCAAATGTGTCTGAGTATCTGACACATGCATATGTCTGGTCAAGGTCTTCTGACAGAAGGAAAAAATGTAGTTGTTTATTAACATCTGCACTCAAAAGCTTATGCTTCCGTGATGTATTTCTCTAAGCCACCAGGGAGAGGTGTGACACTATTTATCTTTTACATGTTTTCTTCCATTTTAACTTTCTTTTCCTGTTTGGTTATTTTTTTGTTAGAAGCGTTCCTAGACAGCCTGGATAGCTAGTTGAGAGAGATGCTAGGGAACAGAAAGCCCCTGAAATTCTCCACTGAAATACTACAAGTCCATTCTCTGGTATGGAGCTTCTGAGATGCAGCCTTCCTCCAGTGGTACGTGACTGAGAGAGTAAAATTGGTAGTACCAGTCCAGAGCTGCTGTTATCCAGGTTTGAAATCTTGGTGAATGCAGATGTAAGAGGTGGCAGATGTCTCTGCAGTTTCAGAAGAAATCTGCATATAGGCTTCACTGTAGTATCTCTGATATTTTATGCCAGTGTTAGATCTTACACTTTTTGCTAATTATGACTTAGATCACTGACATTTATCCTGCCTGATATTTGAGTAGTTAGGTACCAGAGCTTGCTGATTTGCTGACTTCAAGGTGGGAAGGTGGGGCAGTACTTTCCCTGTCCATGATGTCCCCTGGGTTTCAGGGAAAGTGCCTTTCCTAAGCACAAAAGATTCTCTAGAGTGTGTGCCAGGATTCCAGGATTTTACAGATAAGTCACAAAGACTGAAATGATGATCATCTACTGAAAATCAGTGCAAGCTGGATAGCTGTCATACTGGTTTTTGGAAGGTTCTAGTTATGAGTCACATTAAGGAAGAACAGGACAATGCTATCTGCTCAGCATTCAGGGTTCTTGGAGGAACTGAAAAGTTCTTTACCAGTTGCAGATTAGCTTTGGCTCTAAAGCGTAGTCAAAGGAGGAGGAAAGTGATGGAAGAGAAAAAAGCACACACACACGCTATATGGTATTACATTAGTGGTTGTACATCAGCAGGTTTGAAGGGATGATTCAAGCTTGGGACTTAGTATGGTATCAGATCCTGCCTGGCCACCTGTTCATATGGCATGGAACAAATAGCTTTACTTTTTACTTTCTATTTTTCAAACACCAGAATAGATACGCTTTCCAAAGCAATGTCTGATCATTCAAGCAAAACAGCAGACAACTCTTACCTATTAGTTAGATTCTTGTTACTTCAAGCCTCCCATATTCCTTTTCAGAAGGCTTGGAGCCTTTAAAGATCTTTGGTTGTGTTGTGAAGCTCTTTTGGTGTATATGAATCTCTGAAGAACAGCTATTATTGTTAACGTTCTGCTTGTGTTCTGTTTTCTCACCATAAGCGTGTAATGGTGCACCCATCTTGGAGCAGCTGGATTTATAAGAAGGCAGAAACTAGCTACACCAGAGCATTTTAGTTTTCTATTCGTACTTCATTAATATAAATGGAAACTTTTATTACAGAACATTGATTCTTACTAGTATAGTGCTCTCATTTTGTCTTATTTGGAGCTCCTGAAATCTTCTGTCATGCTGATACTAACTACTCTTTTTTCCATATTAAATATCATAGCAAGATGTCCCAGACTGCGCTTGTATTTGTGATTCTGCTGCTTGAATATTTAGGAAACAAGGCCAGTGAAAGCTGGTATGTATATATATATATATATATGTGTGTATGTGCATACTATAAAAGGGAAAGTTTTGAATTTTTAGAATTCTTTCTTGTATATGTTATATTAGCTACTAAGTAGGGATAAATTTAGTATGCATACTCTGCATGAAAGTCCAAATGCTGTTTAATGGCAATCTTGACTATTCTCTGAGACCGAAAATTGAAAAGGGAAGGAATGCTTGTTTAACCTGCTGTTTGGATGCAGAGCCTATTTCTTGGGCCAGCATTTTCCTGAGGAGGAAGTTTGAAGGATTTTACTGATTGACCAAAGTTAGAAGAACCAGCATGCTTTCCATAGAATCATGGAATGGGGTCGGTTGGAAGGGACCTTAGAGCTCATCTAGTTCCAGACCTCTGCCAAGGGCAGGAACACCTTCCGTAGATGAGGTTACTCCAAGCCCCATCCAACCTGGCCTTACACACTGCCAAGGGATAGGGCAACTTCTCCAGGCAACCTGTGCAAGTGTCTCACCAACCTCAGAGGGAAGAACTTTCCCCTAAGATCTTCCCTCTGTAGATTTAAAGCTACTACCCTTGTCTATTATACTTGCTCTTATAAAATTCCATTTTCCTCTTGTGTGGGAAGGAGGTTCATTAGTTCCCTGAGATGGGCCTGTGTCTGTAACAGTACAAATATGGAGAATAATACCACAACATGGTTGTGCTTACATCGATGTTGTTATCCTCTACAATGGAGACGAACATACGTCATTCAGGCACAGCCCAGTAAACATAGACAGGCAGGAAGTACATAAACATTTGTTTTTCCTTCTATCTTTACCTCTATCTTAGAGAGACCACGTGAAAGTGGAGTTTAAGGCTGGTAACTCAGTAAAATCTGATCTAATTTCTGCTCTTCTTCTAATCCACATGTCTTTGCAAGGGTCAGTCCTCATGATTCTAGCTTTGCTGTTAAGTGGAGTGCTGTGATTGTTCATCAAGTAGCACATGTGTAGGGTGCTAGAGCACTTGGATCATCTTCTCTGTTTCTGTCTGAGAAAGGTGAATGGCAGTCCCTGGGCCTTTTCTCCAGAAACTGATAATATGTGAAAATTCAAACAAAGTTTTTAAAGAGCCTCACCTTGAGAGATCTGAAGCTGCGCATCTTAGCAAATCATTTGTATTTTGACTGGGGATTGTACTTCATGACTCATTTGTTATCTCTGTTACCACTTGGAGACTTGTGTGTAACAGAGATGTGTATTTGGCATTTTTTGTCTATTATGCTTCTTACCAGCCTGCTTGTATGTAACTGCTGCCCATCTGTTTTTTCTAGTCAAGAGGCATAGAAGAAAAGAATGTCGTTCTGAAAAATGCTGCGTGCTTTGCTCTAGGGAAACCCCTTTGGTGCTAAGAATGTGATGTGGTGGTTTCAAGAAAAAGGAATTTTCTTATCACACTTTCAGTTTTGTGGGTTTTTTAGAACTTCTCTCTTTCACCAACAATTATTGCTTATTAACAATTATTAATTGGGTAAAAATTAAGTTCAGAATTTAAGTACCTTTCAGTGGACTTCTGTATGCCTTAAACATGTGGACATGTGTTTGACCCTCTCATTACATCCTACATCCTTCTCTGAACCTCTCTCTTCCTCCGTAATGTAAAGCACTCCAGGGGCAGAAGCTACTGCATGTTTGCTCAATGTCCACTGTTACCAGGCACTCATCTTCAGAGCTGTTGGATTCTCCTATCATGTTGCTGTACAGCACTTTCTGAACTGAACTTTTACCGGCTCTCTGAGATAACACTGCTTAGGCACTAGGTTTGTGCACAGCAAACATGTTCTTGGACACCATTCACCTCTGAAGCAGTTGGATAGGCCTTCCACTGTACCTAAATTGGCAAAACTCCTAGGACCAGTGCTAAAAGGAGACAAAAGCAACTTCATCTGTCATGTGGGATAATGGAATAACCTTAGCTAGTGCTGCAGGAAAGCAGGTAGAGAATGCCTTTTGTTGTGTTAATGCTGTGAAGTTAGCAGGAGTCAGACATACAGCTCCTGAGAGCTTCTGGAAAGCAAGAGAAGTGAGTTTGCTTTCTTCCTTTTTTCCTTTTTTGTCAAAGTTTAAGTTGATTCTCTCCCCTACTCTATTGCCCCCCTTCCCCCTCTGCTCCCTAAGCCTGCTTTTGATTTGGTTTTATTGGCTAGTGAAAGGAATCATTTACTAGTCAAGGGCCAAGCAGTGACAAAGGAATGCAGGTAAATTAGTTTCAGTTCCTATTTCTCCCCGTCTTCCTCCTTTGGAATTTGAGCTTTAGAAAATAAAGTCTTTTTTACCAATACCACCCCTCCCTCCCCAGGCTTTTTCTAAAACCATTTCCACCCCCTCTTCCAAATCTTTCTTTCAAGAGCTTAATTTTTTTAACTAAGAAAACCCCCATTAAATACCTAAAATGTCAAGGTGTGCAACACATTCGGTGAAATCAAACTGAAATGCATTTTTTTCCCCTTAAAAACCCCAAAAACTTTTTGCATGCAGCTTAAATATGCAGGAATAAATTGTGAGTGCCATAAAGGTTGTTTTAATGAATAACTATGTACACACTGGGAAGTTTTACATGCACATATATCATGCTTCAAATGCTAAAATATAGTTAAAGTTTAAACATTTTGCTGAAGAAAATATGCAAAAGAACTTGCAGAGAATCAACATGGAGAAAACCTGTATGTTCAGTCTTTCGTCAGTCAGTGTTGTTGAAGTATTAAGCACTTAACTAATAGTAGCAGCATTCAAACTGTCCTGTTTTTCTTTTTTGCTTTTTTCCCTTTGTAGCTTGCTTTCTTTTGGACAGAATGTTTCAGATGTACCTGGATGTTTCACTGATTGTGCTCTTAAGCTAAAATCTTTAGAGAATTGAGACTGCCTTTTTTTTGCATTGCTTTGGTGCTCTTGGTAAATAATGTAATCCAAAACGCTATGTGGTATTTAATAGTGCAAGGCATTAATGACAGCAAATGGTTTGTTTCCCTTTGGTAGCTATTTCTGTTAGTTATTTGCACATTCTTAGCATGGAAATAAATCCAGGGTTTGTCCTTTATGTTTTTTTAATGCACCAAAGCTTTGCTTATTCAATCTTTAAGTTTTCTTCATAATTAGATACAATTTGTGCACAACACAAACTCCGAACACAAAAGGACTCAGTTTTGCTGTAACAACAATAGGTTTTGGACACCAGCTGGAAGAAGCCAGGAAATGTAAGTTAAGGCTGATATTCCCTACTTGCCTCATGCTATTGTAAGTACATTTTGTGGGGGAAAAGCACAATCATGAGAGAGGTAAGAGCAGCGTCAGCCCTAACAGTGCGTTTCCGGGCTTTTGTTGGTTTGTGTCACAGCCTTTATGAAATTGTCTTGAATTTCCTCGAAAAGGGGGGAAAATTAATTTTCCAGAATGCCGTAGTATATACAAACATAATTTATGTGTGCAGGCAGAACATCAGCTATTTGGGAAGTGGAATCTGATTTTGGGAGGGATTTCTTAGGAAAATCTCCTCCTGTATTCAGCCGTGTTTAAGTGAAGCTACTTCAGTTTGTAATCTCCAGACAGTATTTAAATGACTGTTGGGAGACCAAAGAATTCCTTTTCCCGGTATCATTTATTTAAACACATGCTAAAGGTGGTTTTTACAAATGCTATCTAGGGTTCAGCGTCTTAGTGTGCTTCTACTTGGGTGTAGAGCCACTGAGTGCATTTCTTGTCTCATAGCAGATTTAGGAAGTGCAGAGTGTGCTTGGAAATTGTGTAGTCAGGCAGTAGGAATGAATCTGATCAGAATAGGATCTGTTGTCTCCTCACCTGAACAATGGTTAGGTTAGATCCAGATGCTGTTGTAGTCAGCTGAAGGTGTGTGTAAGAAATGGAGGCCTTGTGCAAGAACTGAAGGACTGGATGAACAAGATGCTTATTCCTTGCTTGATGTGAAAGAAAACTGTAGCTTGTACTCTCAAGGTGATTAACATTTGTGTATGTGCATACCTACGTGACTGACAAATGGCAGCGGCTTTTATCTGCCACAGCTGTCTTTTTTCCTTCTTCATGGTATTCATGCAAGTTCACATTCTGAGATAATATTATCAGTAATATTATTGTTATTATCCAGGTGAGTTTGATGCACTCATATAAGCATTTTGAAATACTGTTGGATGTATAGAAGGAATTTTTATTTTTTATCTAAGTATATACAGAGGAGGAAAAAAATTATCAGAAATACCAAAATCACACAAAATATTCAAGTAACTTAAGAATTCTTGAGCCTGGTGTTCCCTTTCAATTGAAAGCAAATAGATGTGTGCTAGGAATCTAAAGCTTTGAGCAGTCATGTTTCCTTCTGAAATGAACTTCTGTCTAGTTTTGCCTGAAAGGATGATTTGTGAAGGAAGAATTCACGCAATATTTAGACAAACCGTGGAGGCAATAACAGTGAAAATATGGAACAACAGAAATTGTGGGGTATATTTTCCCAAATCTGTGATTAGTTGTACACTGTAAAATATTCAGACATCACTATGAAGTCTTCCTGCCCCTATAGCAATTTTTAGCAGATGAACAAAAGACGATGTGAAGATCTATTGATCCCCAAAACACCACGACTAGTTTTCTGGTTTGCATCCCCCAAGAAATCTTGGGTAGTGAATTTTGTCTTAATGAAACAATAGACTGGATCGTTACAGTCTGCCACACTTCAGATAGATTTATTATACAAAAAAATAACTAGATTTCATTAATTTGAAAGCAAATAGAAATCTCAGCGTGTAATAAAACTCAGTACGTGACTACCAGATTTTCACTTGGTGAGTCTTAAAAAATGATTGCCTGTTATATAAGTTATTATCTCCAAGTGCGGCAGACTTTTCTTTACATGCAGAACACTTTCCCTGCTGAAGTATGATACTATTTAACATAACAGTTAAAAGACTGTGGGAAGCCTCTGATAGTGATGGTTAAACTATCAGGAAAAAAAGTTTGTTCATGATGACTTTACATGATCCGAATTGCGCTCATGCCTCTGCCGTCTAGACCTGTGGGAGATTAAAATCTCTTGGAAGTTAAGGCCAGACCGCAATAAAGTGGGGCAAAGTGGGGGTTTTAACATCCTGAAGCAACAAGGGCGTTATTTCTGCTCCCTCCCCACCGCAGCCCCTGTCTGAGCAGCGGAGGTCGAGGATCTCCGCTGGGCCAGCGCGCCTCTAGGGGGCGCTGTGACACCGCGAACCCCCCCGAGCCGCCGCGGAACAACAAGCGAATAATGGCACTTTGAAATCCTTTTTGTCTTCAGATGTTCCAAAGCAGTATTCCAGCAAAGGAAATGAAAAAGGGAAACCAAACGAGCTTCCCCCCGCTCTCTCTGGTTTCTATTTGTAATACTTTATTTCTACAACAAGCATAAACCACTAGAAAGGCAGAAAACAAAATATGAATTTTTCCTTCTTTTCACTAGAAACCTCGGGAAAAACGCTGCTAAAAAAAAAATGAATTCTGGACTGTATTAGATGGCCCGTTTCTGGTTTCTTATTAATTTTAAATTTTTTATGCATTTTGTTTCTTCTCCTGTTCTGTTTACTGAGCTGTCTGCATTTGAATTTCGGAGGAGGAGGAGAAGAGGGAACAATGTATGGTAGAAAACACACAGTCATTACCAGCCAGACTACACTCGGGACAGCAATTGGTGGCAAAAAATCGTTATGTTTCATGTCAAAATATTTCCAAACAGGGCAGAAAGTTGTACTGCATTTAGGAGTAAGAAGCAGCAGATGTCAGAAATTATAGATTTCCAAAGAGGGAAAGTGTGGGATATTGTACAGAAAAAAAAAATGAAATTCCAAATATGATAAAGATTTTAAATCTCCATCAAACATTACCTTAGATTCTGAAAACAAATAATAAACATAATAAAAGAACTGTAGTTGATGGATACATTTAATTAGGGTTTATTTACCATGGGCTGTATAAACACTTTTGTTTCTATAAGGGGAAGGATTTGTATCTGCAAGTTCTGCCTTGAACATTTCAAGTTAAAAACAAATGTTTTAAGAAAAGAAACTAACATAAAACAGCCCAGTGTTGGCTTTTGTGTCTTTGTAAATGTCTGTGGCGGTTTCTCCTTGTCTGAGGGAAAGAGCCATTCATTAAATTAAAAGTGAACCAGTTAAACTGGACCTTTCATTGAAGAAAGTCTCCCAGTGATCCGTGCTTTATTTGGTGGATTGTCTTACAACACAAATAAACGAAGGGGTTTTTTATCTTGGGATCTAAAAATACTAGAAAGAAAGGAAATCCAAGCAAGGCAGAAAATACTAGGAAATAATTTCCTATTAAACAGACCCTCTGCCTCCATATATCTCAAATCATGAAAGTACACAAGAGAGAAGGGCTCATATTCCTTTCTCTCTCAGGTTAAAAGCCAGTGACAGAGGAAATCAGATTCAAAGGTATCATCAATGTTTGCAGTGTTCAAAAATAGGTAGCAAGAAATACACACTAAAAATCCATCCCGACTGTTTGCTGGCAGCTAACTACTAAATGCAGATGATGTTGCTGCCTCTGAAAACAGTTGAAACAAGATAGGATCCTACATGCATAAATACGCTTTAAAAAGGCATAGATATGTTGGGCAAATTCAGTATACTTTTTTTTGAACCCTGAACAATATGCTTCAGCCTTTATTTAGATATTTGTTTTGCTGACTTAAACCAAATTCACACTTCACGTTCTCCTTTGCTTTAATGCATAGCGTTACAAATCCTGCTTAGGAACAGTGTGTGATAATAGGCAACAAAGAAACTAATGGAGTTTGGAAGAACAATTACTGTAAAAGAAGCCAAGCAGTCTGAAGAATATTGTTTTCTTACGTTTTTCTGCTGCAGTTGAACTTGTGGTGGGTTTATTTGTGTTTTTATTTTGGGGAGATGTTTACATGGAGTATTTCCAGGATGAAATTGGTTTTTATCAGTGTATATTTCATGAAAAACGAGCCGGGTAATGTACTCTGAAACGCAGGGCTGAAATTCAAAATAAAATGGAGTCTTATACTCTGAAATGGCACGAACGCAGAGCTGATTCAGTTTGGGAAGGCTGCTGCTGGCTTCACATAATTTGTATCTTTGGACAGTGAAACTCAGACACTACAAAGGACTCCGAAAAGGTCCTGAAAAGTCTCTTGATGTTCATGCTGATGAGCACCCAAAAAGGCACTAATTCCTTCTCCATGTTGTACACAGGCACACACGTTCATGTCCATGCACCTTTGCAATTTTATCTTCTCTGAGCACTAAAAATAGATTGATTTGCCTTTTATCTTTGCTTGTCAGCACTGCCCATCCATAAATACAGCACATCTCATAAAGTCTCTTTTGCGCCCGCAATGAGCCTCTAATTAATACTGTATATAATTCCATAACATTTATTATTAATAAGTATTAATACAACTTTTAAAAAATAGAGAGCTATTCTCCGGATTATGTCTGGGACCCAGCTTGTCTGGGGTGAGAGGATGTAAAGAGAGAACTGCATTTCTTGTTTTCTTAGCATTGAAATGAAACAAAACTTGATGAACTTAACCTAAATGAAACCAAATGAAATCTCTATCGTTGTTTGAATAACCATATTACTTTCCAGTGCATGTGATTCCTTTTTAGTGAAAGAGGTATAATTGTACTGATGGTGCAAAAAAAAATTTGCTAATAAAACTTACTGTTGTGAGTAGTGTGCTTAAGTTACAAAAAACCCCAAAGCTGCATATATTCCTATGCACTTGTGATAGAAAGTATTTGCAAGTTTAACCACTTGTAGTTTCATGGATCTTCCTCTCAG
The DNA here is from genome assembly GCA_024733675.1 of Psilopsiagon aymara. NCBI lineage: Eukaryota > Metazoa > Chordata > Aves > Psittaciformes > Psittacidae > Psilopsiagon > Psilopsiagon aymara. The sequence continues at coordinate 27,613 of JANRGW010041222.1, read as the reverse complement.
GCAATGCAAAAGGGAACCGGCCAGGACAGAAAAGGCTATCAGATGAGTGAGAGGGAGCACAGCGGGCCTAGGAACAGTGTAAATCTGTGTGTGAGAAGTTACTGATAAAAGCTACTGGGCACAGGTGAGGAAGAGGGAAAATGTCTGTTCTCTTTTTCTTACCTTCCCAGAAAGCTGCTGGAATTCTGTGATGTTTAATGCTGGGAATTTTCTTGTACTGGTAGGTCTCATCCGAGTGAAAGGGGTATGGAACTCAGTAGCCTTCTGGTCACAGCTGCTCAGCTATCGTGGGAGTCGTTGCTTCCTGAGAGTTCCTCCCTGAGAAGGTACAGTAGTCACTCTGTATAGGATAGGGTTAAATAAGATACCTTCTGTCATCCACTACTAAAATGTAGCTACTTCTAGGATAAAACATGGAAGTTACCACTGAACTGGAAGAATTCATGATAGTTCAAAGACTTCTCAACCCTTACCTTTTATGGGACTTGCAATGTAATTCAGTGCTAAAAGTTGTAATGAAGTGGGAAAAGATAATCTCTAGAAATAATTTATAAAATGGGTTCATATTGAGGGCTTACCTCAAAAATTCTGCCCCAGTAAAAACTGGAAGCAAAACTAATACTAACCAGCCCTAAATCAGAAGGTTTTGTTGTTTTTTACACAAAAAACAACATGTATTTCTGGCTGTCATCCAATATTAGGAGAGCAGATTTTCTGAAGGCTTCAGTTCTCACGTGGGCAAATAAATAAGGATTCCAAATATTTATTCCATCCAGGACGCATCAGGTGGGTTTAGCTCAATCTGGTGACTCAAGCCTCAGTGACAGCTCAGCCGTCCTGAAAATCTGGCCACTTGTGCAAAATGGAGTAGAGTGCAAGCAGGTTTACTTTTGATGAAACAATACACAAGGACCATCTAGTCCTGGACTTCTTTTTTCAAAGGGGTGATCATTTATAATTTGTGACGTATAAGCATAGGTGTATGCTGACATAAGTGTATGTCTGATTTGTCCAGAAATGTTGTTTATAAATTGAAAGGAAATTTGTGCTCTGCCTGTTTGCCCAGGATTTCCTGATATTCAACAGCCCTGCTGGAATTTGAATTTTGCTGTGGTTGCTGAATGCTGGCAGGTATCAGAGGTGCAGCTGCCGTGTTGTACTCCATGTAACATATACCATACTTCACGCTTGATCCAGGCAGACATAGTAAGCCCAACGTGCAAGCGCTGACTGCGCATGCTTGCAGTTGGTTGGGGAGGACATCCGGATTCCTTGCAGAGTCACTCTGCACAGAAGTCTAGCAGCCCTTTCTATCCAACAGACCTTACTGTGAGCAGTTTATGATGTTAGTAAGTGAAATTTTCCAAATCCTTTGCACACTTGAACTTCAGGCAGTTTCCTCATCCTAATTAAAGCTGGTGAGTGGGAGTGCACCAATCCCCTTCTGGCATATGAATGTTATTTTCTGAGTGATACAGATGAGAGCAGTTTGGTGTAGCTTAATCATAGTTGTGCTTTGAAGAAATGTTTGGTTTATACAGTTAAAAAGGAAAAATTGTTTTGGGTTGTAAAGGCCTAAAGGGCATAATCTGTACTATCTGATCCATTTGCCTTACAAGCTACTACACTGAAGCACAAAACAGCCACTTGATTTCTTAAGCACCTGAAGAGGAGGAAAGGCAGGGAGCTTGAGGGGAGGGGAACAAACAAGCCTTGGCCAGAGTTTTCACAACAGAAGTCTTATTGTTTTAATTTAGGAACGGGCACATGTGTAAAAGTTGCAACTTTTTCCAGCGTTTCCATTAGCACGTTTAAATTGTGGTTGTTGGAAATTGTGTTACAGAGAAGAAAGTACTTTTCACGAGCTCTTGGAGAACAGTGAGGGAAGCAAAATAAGAAACAAAAAGCTTTTTCCTGATTTCCCCCCCTCCTTCTGCAAAGTCACCTAAAAATGAGGGGATTAACTACTACAAATCAATAGGAGGCACTTCTGAAAGAGGAAGCATTGCCATCCAGATTTAAGGGAAATGAAGTGTTTATTGGAACAAAAATATCCTCTTTGTTCAAATGTTACTTCATTGAATTGTGTATTCCCCTCTGAAGAGCATGAAAAGCAATTGAAGAAAATGTTTTATGCCACTCTTCCTTTCTTTTGCCACTCATGTCTTTTTCTTTACTTTCTTCCTGTTTCACCTTCTTTTCTGTGTGTCCATCTTTCTCATTAAATTACTAATGCTTTTCTAATTAATGCCAGTTTAATTTCATGTTTAAGGAAGCTGTGTCTTGATTTTGTTTTGTGATTCTGGCCTGACCATTGAGATTAGCAGCATCTGCACAAAGCTGCAAAGTCCCTTGGGGCACACAGCAACAGTTCCAACTCCTTTTTTACAAAGGGAAAGTATCCTCTTCTTAACGTGACTGTAACTGTTTACCTGGCAACTTTCTGAATCAGTTGATATCTGTTTGCTTTCTTCTGAATTATTAAAGAAGATGGAGTTAGGGACAATATTATTGTGCTATAGCTACAGATTGAGCTGGGAAAACTATTTTTAAGACAATTGATGAGATGGTGCTGGCAAATTTTGTCTATATATATTCCATCAGTATTTATATGATTATACTTGTAATTGGGAAATACTAGCAAATGCTGCATATGAATATACTCCAGTTTTTGGGCTCTTGAGAGGTAGTTTTCACCCACTTTTTTTTCCTTGAGTACTCCCAATTCTTTTATGCAGTTGGTCATGTAGATCACATGAGTGTGTTTTGTTCTGTTTTGGTTATATAGTTCAGTGTCAGAAAAGCCTTATCAGTAAGGCTACATGGACAAAACAGACTTGTTCTTTTCCTCTTATTTTTTATTTTATTACACATTATATGAAACATATTTTGTTATAAGAAGAGCACAACTCCTCATATAATTTTCCTGACTCACAAGCACAGTGTTTCTAGCAGAAAGTATGTTTGTGAGAATGGACTGCACTGGTAGTATTGACTGCTGAAATGGCTTTGTGGTCAGTTCTTTCCTTGGGATCAACTTGTACTCGTGTTCCCCAAGATGCTCTGCAGCTCAGAGTGGTCTTACAAACTTTACCCTGTTTTTCAGGGGCACTGAGGAAGCATAATGCTCAGTTTAAGGTATCAGTGAGGGACATACTCTGTGAAATCTTGGGGCATGAGTGTGAATTAGCCTCACAACAGCAGTGCTCTGCAAAGTCTCCCTGACCAGCATTAAGCCGCAGGCTGCAGCGTGTTCCCTGGGTCTCACAGGAGTGAAGCAGTGGTGGTTGGTAAGACAGATTCTAAGTGTCAGCGCTGAAACCATTGGCATTACCATATCTATTCAGAGAAGCTGGGCTGCAGTGAGCCAGTGTCTGAAACAAGCAGGTAGCTTCTGCAAAACAAATCCAAGCAGTCTCTTGACAGCTAAAAAGAACATGGCACAGGTCTTGGTGCTGTCCTGTAAAAGTGCAGTTACTGGTGTGAGATAGACCTGGGTGTTAGTTGTTTCAGATCATTGTATACCTTTCTTGTGTATTTGTTGTTAAAGTGGGATTGCAATGGCAGTGTCACTTCCAGATGTGTCATGAGCTGTTGTCTGTTATAATCTAGCTCTTAATAACTTTCTGGCTCCTCCTGCCCTGCTATCCTTATGCTGCCTATCTTATCCTCAGCTAGCACCATCTTCCATCATTTAGATGAACACAGAACATTACTAAGGAGCATCAGTATAGTTTTCCTGAGAAACTGTGCATTGAAGCAGAAAGTATTTAGGGGACAGTTTAATTTTGAGGTTTGCTTTTATTTCAAGAGAAATATTTGCAACATGATTATGTCTTTTTACATGGTAACGTGCAAGAGGAGGACGCAGATTATAGTGTTAAAGGGAAACTAAGAAAAAGTACATACTTTGAGACACATATATACTTCTTATATGACTCTGACCCATTGCTTCATACAACCGCTATTTACATTTGGAACTAGTGGTTTCTTAAATGCTCAGAGCCCACAATTGAGCCCAGATTTCCAAAAGTGCTTGGCACCCAGCAGTTCTCACTGAGACATTTTTATGGCCAGATAATCAAAATTGCTCAGCATGGTGGAAGCGAGGGGGTTTTGAAAATCTAGCCACTTATTTTAATGCCCAAGTGGAGGCTGGGTTCTTCAGGAAAGCTGGTTCATATATTACAGTCCCAGTGACTGTGTATCAATCCTGTAAGTGCATTTTTTCCTCTTACAGGCATGCAGTCTATCATATATATGCCCTTCAAAAACTTTCCCACTCCTTCTTCCATATAAATTGTAATTACATTAGTTTCATTGAATTTGGAAAGTTGTTGGTACCATACAGAAGAATCAAAGTTCAAATGAAAATCAGATCCAGTAATTACAGGAATTTTCTACAAGCGTTTTTGTTTTCAGGCTTGACTTGGAAATGAAATAGAGAGACACCCGTTTCCAGGTTAGGAAACAAACAAAACCAAATTGAAAGGAGTGAGGGCTGCTTAGCTGAACTGCTTCTTATAAAGCAGTTTGACAGCTGAAAAGAAAAACATTGAGCTAACTTGTAAAGTGAATAAGCTTTTAGCTGTTACATTTGCAATTTTCCGCATATGTTGCCTATCCTACTGAGCAGAGAGACTTGGTAGTACATAGCACGCCAGTAATAATAGTCAGCATTTACTTTGTACTGTGAAGACATTAACTAACTAGCCTAACACCCCTGCAAGGTAAGGAAATAGCATGATTACCACCTTGCCTCTGGCAGAGCAAACACCCAGCAGAGGTTAAAGTCAGGGTTTGCCAAGAGAGTTGCCGGTTGTGTTGTTCCTCTCTCATCTCTCCTAACAGTTGCAGAACCACTTCTTGATGTCCCAAAAGATGTGTTTCCTCTGCATTGTTCCGAGAACCTGACCCTTTATAAACAAACATGCTGCACCATTTGTGATAGTAAAGGATTATTATGAGTGTTTCGTGACAGGGTATTTCGCATCTGCTCACAAAAGGTTTTGCTCAGGTAATTGTTTGACATGAATGGCAATTCCTGTGCTTCCTAGAATTTCAAGTCAGTGCAATTAATTGTAGTCTCTATGTCTCAAAAAGTCATTTGGAAGTAGGCATAGGGAAGGTAAAAATGTCTCATGCTGGAGGGTGGGGTATGTTAATGCAGAGTCAGCAGAAGCCATGACTGAGACAAAGAAAGGTGGAGGACCTTGGTTTCATGGAACCCGTATTACGTGACCCTCCTTATTCCTCATGCTGGCACTAGCTGTGAGGAGCACAGCAGTCCCTGTGGGAGCTGACCTGGCACCCAGGAGTCTTCTAACATGCAGCTTCTGTTTCTGAGGGCTCTAATGTCAGACCTCTGTGAGTAAAGGAGAGCATTGCAAGGCCCAGTTCTCCAGTGAAGGGAATTATTCCCTCTTTACTTGCTGCTCAGTAAATAGGCCATATTATCAGAGTAGGTCATACCAGCAGAATGCCTTAAATTGGACTCTCCGAGTAAGAATCAGCTTCTATGCATTCACCTATGGCCTTTCAGTTCTGTGTAACTCCTGCTGGAGCAACATGGTTCCTTGCTAGCTACTGTCTAGAAATCACCCTTTCTGAACTAGCGGTTGAGTAGGGCTGCATTTTCAAAAGCCCCTAAATTGCCTCTCCTGATGACTGCTGTGCTGTTACCGGGAGTGACACAGATACTTGTGTGTGAGTCTCATTAAAAGTCAGCAGATGGAACCCCAATTCTTTAAGTATAATCAGATACCTATCTCTTACTGATTTCTGTAGAAACAGATTGATAAATATTCTTACATATTGGACTATGGCCTATCTGCATTAATGCAGAGGTTTTAAAGTTCCCCTCAGGCCCAGTTTTCCTCACCATGTGCACTCTACACCTCATAGCTTGACTGCTAGCTTTTCTCTTAGAAAGCCCTGAAAACTCGCTGGAACTTCTTTTCACAAAGTTTTTGGTACACATTTTCCTAGCAAAGAAATTACCTTGGGATCATCCAACTCTGCTTTGTTCTTACAGGGTGAAACATGTTCGTCCACTTTCCTCTCTCAATCACTTGTAAGCAGTAAACTCGTGACAAGCTCGGTGGATTGTTTGCAAACCTATGCCTATCTAAAAGGACTTGTTTTAGCTAATAGTAAGCAATGATGTGAGTAGCTTTAGGGAAAAGATAGGTAAGAAATGGCTTGCATGGTGGGGGTTGATGGATTCAAAACAAGTTTGTCTTTTAATTGCTTTGCTCTTTTTGAAAACATATGCAGAAATCTTTCCTTCAGACAAAAGGAACTCAAGCTCTTTGGACAAAGAGGTCTCCGAGTTACTTGAGGCGTTATGACACTAACTGGTTGCAAGTCATTCTGTTGTTGGATCAGCTTTCTTTAAACAGTCTTGTTAAAAACCTTTGCCAAAAATTGTATTTGAGGCTGGCTTAACGTGGAGGTAAATGAACTCTTTCATCTGCTTTCTTCCAGCGACAAATGCTAGCTTAAAAGTAAGGTGCTGAAAAGGATGAAATAAATGCTGTGTCTGTACACTTCTTTTTAATAGCATTACTGTTAATGGCTGGCACCCCAATATGTTAAAATGCTTTGTGCTGTATGCTATAAAATACACAAATGGTTTGAGAAATTTGTATGATGTAAGTATGTATTCCTCCTTTACTGGAGTGCTTATGAGTTCTCTCTTCCAGAATAGGCTGTTTAAAATCTAGTCCTTCTCTACTTGCTCTCTTTCCCACTAGGTTTGGGTATCCTCTTTGTGCTTGGAGTGGCTCTCACAAAATCTGGAATCTGGTTGCATAGTTTCTAATACAGTTAAATTTCTAGAATTGGGGGGGGTATTTGTTACACTGTTTAGGGTTGCAGGCGTATTCTTGTGACTGCTGTTGGGACCAATTGTTTACAAAGTAGCTCTGCTTGTCTTATTTCTCATACCAAGTACTCAAGAAAAAGAGCAGTCACTGGGACAAAGCAAGGACAGAATATCTGTCTTTTGAAAGGGTGGGTTCGTATAGTTCAGACATCTCTGGTGACTAGGAAAAACAACGTATTTTTTCTTGCAACCGTATTAATTTTTCTTTCCTGTTAGGAATGTTTTCCTTCCAAAATTAAAGATTTTGCTGATTGTCCCGCCCTCCCTTCTTGTTTGTTTACTTTTTTTCCCCATTGAATCAGTCTGTCTTATTACCTGGACTTTTTGTTGCTACTTTCAGTGGAAGATGAGGCTTCAGACTGGGCCATTTGGTAGTAGATGAGTATTGGAGACCCCAGGTATGATTAGCAGATGGTAGGCAGTCCAGAAAACCAATGAAAAACATAGTAGTGTATATTTGACAGGTAAACACACTTGCGAGCAAATACACTGCTTACTAGCAATTGCTGTCATTAAAAGAAGACCTCAAACAGTAGCCTCTTCCTTGGGGGTCATTAAAAATCCATTGGCAGTTGCATACAGCTAAAATTTATGACTTAAGCTCTTGTGATCTGCCTCCTTTTGCGCTTGTAATATCCACTGGAGAATTATTCACTTTCTTATCTGAGCTGTTTAATTCCCCTGTTGGGCTACAGTACGGACAGCAGCTCTTGGTGGAAAGGGTAGTACAATAGTACTGTCCACCTTCATGCTCTTATTTCCAGCTCGCTTTGCACTGCTGTCCTTACCAGTAGTTTAAGTGAGAGGCAGAAGACCGAGTTAGGTAATGAGATTGCTGCTGAAGCCCCAAGCTCAGATCTTTCAATATATAACTTTCATGTCATTTCAGTTGTGAATCTGTCTCGTGTATAGGTTTTATGCAGTGTTGAGTCTGCAGAATGAATTATTTAATTGTGCTACAGGGTATGCAGACCAAATAAAATGAAGTCCACATGAGCTACTGTCATCTCTTCTGGCTTGACAAGAAAAGGTGATGTTTGCATCTGCCTTAGTGGTGTTAAATCTTTCAGTATTTGGGGTGTGTCATGTTCTGGAATTTCATTAAAACCTTGTCCTTAGCTAAAGGGCTAAATTTCTAGTCTTCATCGTTGGGCAGAATAGCCTGAAAGTGAGTGCCCTAAGCATGATAAAGGCTGAGAAGACAAATAAGCATAGTCCATGCTTTGTTCTTTTTGGAATCTGGAGTTACTGGTTCATGGAAAGAAGCATATGTCTACTTTATAACCCTTCACACAGCACTCTGCTGTGCTGCTTGCAAGCCCAGCGTCAACCACTGTGAAATGAGTCCTTTCTACTGTTGAACGAACGTACCGGGGCCGCCTGATGTTTCGCTTACCATGTAACATCACAGGCCATGCTGTTCCAGCAGAGCCTGCCTAAGCCTTTTGTTTCAGCAAAATACACACCTGCCAAAAATAACATGAAGGTTTACCAGCCAGTAGTTCTCCCAACAGTGCTTCTGCCCTCCCACATCCCAACCAAAGAATGTTTCTGTGTCACTGCCAATTGCTGCCAACGGATACAAGCAGTGGGGAATGCAGGAACTGCCGCTACAGTTTCCAGATCAACAACATATTTTGGCCAAAGAGAAATCCCTAATCCTTAAGAAACAAAGATTCCATTTTCATGGAAATCAGTCCAATGGGAAGGGAATGATGGGGAGTTGTAATTCAGATTCAATGGGATGTATATAAAGTAAGCCAAAACAGTTTGTTAGCAGAAGGCAGGTCTGTGATCTTAGTCCCATTAGGACACATCTGGAATGTTGCCAGTCACTGCATTGGAGTTGCTGTGGATTTACATGAGACTGACATCAGAATCTGGCTTACAGGAGCAGCTCATCTGACTTCTCTGCTGGTAGCTGAGGTTACTGTGCACCTCACTGAGAGCACATCCAGGTTTTGAGATGAGGCAAGTTTCCAACCAGTGTCTCTTCCAAATTTTCTTTGGAGGGCAGTCAGCATCTGCTTTAAGGCCATTTAGCAACTTTCCAAGTAGAAAGAGTTCACAGGCAAGGCAACAGTATGTTACAGTGCAAGCCACCAACCTACTGGAAATGATACGTCTGTGGAGGAGTGCAAAAGATTTTCTTGCTCCAAACTCGGGAATTTCTTCACTGCTCGAGTAAGATCCTCAAGATAGAAATAACATATAATACAATTGCTGCTTTCTCACTGATCCCACGAAGTCCACATCTGTGGAGTGTATCTTGAGCTTGAGGGTTATTTTCTATTTAAGAATATTCTTGCTGTTATAGCTACTCAGTAAACAAGTGTAAGGAGAAGGACATCCAGGATTTAAAACAGTTGGTGAGGGAATGACAGCCATGTGGTTGTTTTATTGTGTCTTACTCATTTTTCAAGCTACTGCATAATCTTTAGTGGAAACCCCAAATGAATTTGTTTGATTAATTAATGGGTCTATTCCTTAGCAGGTACAATTTGTTGTTAATGGAGCTATAATAAGGCTGTGTTGATTTGTACCATGAATCCAGCTCTTTGAGGTAAAGAACTATAAAGTATTTAGTATTCTCTGTGGGTATACAGAATTAAATACTCTTCATGGAGGGGGTATGATATCCATAAGTGAGGATTTTATTGGGGGAGGGATCCCCTCACCTTCTTCTGGGTTAAAAAGACATTCTGGAGAACTCCCTTCTTACTCTAAATATTCAGTAGTTCTTTCTGTGGTTTATAACGTATGGTGAGTATTGTGCTGGGTAAAAGCCAACCAGGTTTATGTCTTTTCTTTTTCAGAGAAATTTAATATCCAAAGTTCTGGCCTGGCTCAACCTCTGGTTAAAAGTAATCCTGCAGTGTCTGCAGGCTTGTAACGAGTGAGTAGCTGAGGGCTTTTACCCATTATGTGGACTGATGCCTGAATTTAAAGCTCAGGAAAGAACCAGGAATGTGAACACTGAGAAACACAAGGATGAGTCACTGGAAATGGCACCCCCACTTCTTTCCAAATAGGTTTTAGGTTTAGAATCACAGAATCAACTAGGTTGGAAAAGACCTTTAAGATCATGAAGTCCAACCATTCCATTTCTGTCATTCCTCTTTGTTTCTCACTGTATTCTTTGAGTAGAATATCTCATTCTATATCGCCATCCTTCTCTGTATGTTCCATATCATGTGTGGTAGCTTGGAGTTTTTCACTTGTTATTGATAAAAAGCCTGCCTTAGCCATGTGTGGTGAGGCCATCTGTAAGTCATGCAGACACTGCAGAAGAAGAGGCAGTGAGCTCTGTGTATGTATCACCTACTCGCTCTAATAGCTGGTTTTTTCCTGCTTTCGTCTCCCTGTTTTAAGTTTTTGGAAACTTCTTGCTATTTGTGGGTTCATTTCAATGGAGAGGCAGAAATAAGGACAGCACTGATGGGGCAAACCTTAGTAACATCCCTATTGCAACATAAGGTCAATTTATATAATTGCTTGAAATATGTAACCTTTATCTGAGAAATGTAAAAGTTCATATTTAGCTATAGATGCACCCACTGGATGGAGAGGGCATAATTGTCCTTTAAAGATAGTATTAATCCATGCGGCATTAGAAGTATATTCATATCTGGGGCTTCACCATCAAGTACTATTGCTTTATATGACTGCATGTATTTGAAAGTTCAGTTATTGTGGCGAGTTGGGTTTTTCTGACAGTGCTGTTTACTAATCTTTTTCATGTCAGTATCTCCCTGGTTTTGTGAGTTGTCCTATGCGTGACATTCCCGACTGTCCATACGCATCCTGTTGGATTTTGTGGATGGGCACTTCTCTGTGGTGTAGACATTAAGCAAATGAAAAGGAAGAGAACTATTTTAGTTGGAAGGGGCCTACAATAATCATCTAGTCCAACTGCCTGGCCACTTCAGAGCTGTCCAGGGCTGAATCTAAGTTAAAGCATGTCAAGGGCATTGGCCAGAAGCCTCTTTCACACTGTGGAAGCATACGCTCTCTGTAAAGAAATGCTTCCTAAAGTAGTTATAAATGCTTGCAAAGTACTTATTACCTCTTCTGTTTCTGGCTTCTTGTTTTCTGTACACTCTTTTTTGTTTTTCTAGCAATTGAACAGATAATAGAGCTGCTTCCAAACCTCTAGTAAGAGTTTGCAACATAAAACAAATGTCAGAACATCACTGGAGTATACTGAGAACTCAAACAGAATTTTGGACCTTGTCTCTTTCAAACAAGCAGTCAGACTGTGAACATTGCATTTCTTTTTAGTGTTTAAAAATCTCAATCAGATAGAACTTAGAGGTTCTTCAAATTTGGAGATAAAAGTTGATTGTCATGTAAGGTCCTAATACGAATAGGACTCTGTGCTTTTGCTTTGCTTAGCTCTGCCATTTACAGCCTTTTATAGCAAAATTATTTAAATCATCCTAATTTTTTAGAGTGCACTAATATGTGTAGTATCAGTTCTAAATAGGAGATTCAGTGGGTTTGAATAGTTCTGTAATTTTCATCTCTAGTAGGCAGTATAAACACAGTAATGCAATAAAATACTAAACTGTCCTCCAAGCATTACAAGAGAGTAATGGAGACTCTCAACATTTAGAGGGGATCCATTGATAGTGTATTTGAAAACTTGAATCCAAGGATGTGATGCAAATCAGGTAATGAGCAGGGGTACAGAACTATGCTACTTCATCCTTAACAACGCCGTAAACTTGGCTGAGTTTCACCTCATTGATATTGCCCAGTGCAAGGTTTGGTGAACTGGATGTCAGGGAGATGGTTGTGCTACAGAAGTTCCTGTAGACTAGGTGAGAATATCCTATAGTGGTTAACATATACAGAAGTCATCTAACTTTAGCAAGAGCCCACAGCATGCCAGGCTCAGACAACTCCTGAACTGTGTAGTTCTTAACATGTTTTTGTAACTAAATTAAAAGTGGCTTGACTAGACCTGGACAATTATTAGCTCCAGTGTCCACATGAAAGGGATGGGAAATGAAGTAGACACTCACATGTTTGCCCTCCTTAGAAGGAGACTGGTGTTGGTATAAGCAGTAGAACACTTGGCCTTCCTTCCCCCTGCAATCATGGCCACTTTTCCTTTGCAAAGCTTTTATATAGAGCACAAGGACCTATAAATAAAAAGGGAGCCTATAAATAAATACAGCTGTGAGCCGACAAAGGCTTCTGACAAATGATGTTTATTGAATTTCTCACGTGTGGTCCACTTTGAATCCAACCATGGGGCTTGCTAAGGTTTTGCAAGTATACTTTGTGCACAAGCCTGGGATTCCCTCTGTTAGCAGAATAGGGAGCTCTCGGGCTAGCTGAGTGAAAGAGTAATGGGTAAAAGAGGATGTTTTTTCAGTGAAGTTAAGCTTATGGCATTAAGTTTAGACAAATCAGTCCAAGATCTACTGCCTATTGTTTATATGAGAGGGTTTAGGAGAGAAAACAATCATATCACTGCAAAGTGCTGGCTGAAACATGACCCCCCCAATAATTAATCCTCATGTCATTGGCCCATAAATGCAGTAATCCATATCTAGGCTTAAGTGCATTTTATTGTAGCATTCAAAAACTGTAGCCAATAATGTAGGTGGGTATGGCCTGTTCTGGTAGGTGTTGGATGGACAAGAAAAGAGAAACCTCAGTCCTGAAGAGAATGAAGTCTTCCACCTGAGCAGAAGTTCCAGGTCTGCAGAATGTAGAGTTGGTTGGATCTGACCCATAGCCACCGTGGGAGCTCTATTCAGGTAAATTGACAAAGCATTAATTACTTCAAAGAAGAGCTAATGAGGCAGTAAACCACAAGGGTGAAACTCAGATGCTTTATGGTACCATTAGTAGACTGAAATGGAATTATAATTAGAGCAGGGCAAACGATTCATAGTCCACAATTTATCCAATGGATTTAGTGCTTGTTTCTGTTCATGAATTATGCACAAGCAGACATATTTTAGGAATATATTCATTGTTCAAAATTGCTCAGCAACCATTTTATATGGAGACGTTTCTGCCAATAGGAGCAGCCTTGTACATTTTGCATCTGGTTTCTCTTTGCTTGAGGACTTTGTGCATGTATTTGGGTTCTCTAGTGGGTCATTGAAATACTGTGGAGTTTCTCCTTCATGGAATTTTGTGGAAAAGAATGTTAATTGTTCTGGGATATGTAGCAGTTTCCTAAATTTGCTGGAGAAACCTTTCTTCATCTTCAGGGGTGAGTTGTTCTGCTTGAGGAGTGGTCCTTTTGCAAAGGCAAGCAGTAGAGAAGGAGCCTCAGCAATACTTGCTCAAAGATCTGGCCAAAAAATGAATAAGACTTGTGTGTCCAAATAGAAGCATGGCTCAGAAAAGGTGATACAGGCTCAGGAGGGCTTTGTTCCACTGCTTAAATCTTGACTTGAGTTAGGAATAATTCAGAATAATTCAACCGAGTGTTTGAATGACAGTCTTATCCCAAACTTTGAGGCAGTGTGGGGTTGTGCTCATAAAATTCCTCTTGGAGTTCTTCCAGGTTGCATAAAATATTTGCATAATATAAGGGATGATCCTCTGTCATGGGCTATCTTTCCTGTCTCTGCTATGATTAACTTGGAATTATTTATACAGGGGGAAAATGTTGGGAGGGGTCTGATGTTTGGAGATGACTCAGTACACACTCTGATGCTCCTTGTCCCTGGATGATGTGGTTGTGTCCTCATCTTGCTGCACACACAGTAGTGTGTCGCAGGCTGTATTGATGACATCTGGCTCTCTCTCAGTCCAGAAAATTACAGGTAGTGCTTCTGAGGATAGAGTCCCGAAACTATCCCTTAAGATGCTCTGGTGTGTCAGCCTCTCAGCTGAAATGTCTTGGGGCCACTCTTTTTCCATTACAACCCTGTTCTCTTCTATGCAGACCTCCTCAGAAGAGACAGAGTTAAGCCACAAACCTTTATGTTCTTCTAAGCTGCCATACACACAAGCCTGTTCATCAGGCATTTCCTTGTGTATATCAGAAGTGATTGACAAGCTTAGTTCCTTGGAGTGGAGGCGCTTTGTGCTGCCCAGTGGTTGCCTGGCTTCACGTTTGCCTTCCTGAATAAATCATGCATTCTCCTTTATGTATGACATGTTCAGTTCCATGATTTAAGAGCTTTAACATAGAGCTCTTGTTTGTTCTTGCTTTTGTTAATAACTAATCATGAATTATCCATGAATGGACTAATTAAGCATTAAACATATATTATATACCAACCAAAGAATCACATCTTCTGCAGGCATGTATGTAGGTAGTATCTTCTTGAAATATCCCAGGGCTAGGAATGTCTGCATGTGTTAGTGAAGAACTTGCAAATTCTGGCCTGCAGTGTAGTCACAGCATAGCTCAAAAGTCAAAACAAGTCATACATGGAACAAATGCCTTGTAGGGAAGAAAGTCAGGATCCAAATGATGGAAATGGTGAACTATGGATCAAGAATTTGGTAACATATTATCCTTTCAGAAAGGACAATATTATTGGAACTAATTTTTGGGTTAAATGTAAAGCTTTGAAGCTCAGGTGGAATGCAATATGGACTAGAAAGACTGCCCATGTGCTGTGAGATTGTTTTGTGAGATTCCAGTACTATGGCTTTATTATAAAGCAGGCAGAAACAGACTTCTTAGCACTTTAGGGGGTTTATATTCTGGGTACCTGTTAGCACTATTGTGCCATGGTAGCTTAAGATTCCTGTATGAAGAGCAGCAATGTTGGGAAATCATTAGTGTAGAGTGGAAATGAACAGAGCCTCAAGGAAGGAGTCTTAGATGTAGCCTACGTAAAGACTGAGCCAAATACCCATGTTTGCAAGTACCACAGAACCAGGATTAGTGCTGCTGACAAAAATGTCAAGCAACATCAGCAGTAATTCTTCGATGTTCTTAAATGAACACGGTGCCAAGCTAATTCTGGTTCTGTTGCCACAGTGAGCCTCGTATGATTCTTCTCTCCCAAGAAGTAAGCAGCATCTCTTCAGCCTGCTGTCCTCTTCAGACCTTTTCTTGGGTAGCTGATACCTGCTGGGCCTCTTGGTCTGCTAGTGCTTGTGAGTCTCAGAGGCTCCTAGCTGCTAAACTCCACCCCAGTAGCATTGCATGCTCTGTCCCCACTTCAGATCTTGTCTATCTTCTTTTGTACATGACCCATCAAAAACCTGGTCCAACCCTGAGTCAGTGTACAAGAAAATAACAAAGTTGTCATTTAGATGTTTGAATTAAAAAGGTTGTGGAGTCTGTTTCTACTAAATGACTTTTCCATCAAATATTAATAAGCTTGGCTGTTCTGTTGGAGTTTTTTTTCAGCAGAATAATACCAAGAGGCATAAATCTATATTAAGGACTAAGTGCCTACAAATGGAACTTTATGCACATTCACTGTGGTTTCTCGCTTTCTTTTTACTCAAGTGTTGCAGAGGAAAGCCAACACAACCCACAGAATTGTTATTTTCTCTCTTCCATATTATAGCGTATTTAGCTTGAATGCTGCTCTATTCTATAGTGTGCTTTCCTGGATGCCTGACTAAAGCACAGATGACGTGATACACGAGGAAAGCCAAAGGGTTAATCTTTTAGGGACTCAACACTAATGGCTCACTAATGCTCAGCCAAAAGGAATTGTTGGGGCTGTTTCAGATCTGGGGCCTAGTCACTTTGTACTAATTTGGTGATTTCCACTAGAACTTTGGTGGCTCTGTAGGAGTAGCTTTTAATAAAGGACAGCAGTGCTTAATGTTGGTGCACTCTGCCTTGGGTTAAAACCTTGCTCCTACCTCTTCTTTTTGTGCTACTGCAATAATCAGCTCTAGACTTTTGCAGTAGACCTCTGTGATCAGATTTTCAGCTCAGTCCTTCCCACACGTGTGTCTTTATTCCTTTTCATCTCTGAAATCGGGGTAGGGAATTTCAGTGCAACTTGTGGGCACTAACATTGAACAAAACACTGCCAACAGCACTGCTTCATGGCCCGTGTGCTGGTCTGTTTCTGCTGCAGTTCTGCAGTCCCTGGCCCCAAGGCCCGCTCCTTCTTAAGATTCACTTTCTTGTTTTCCACTGTTAATGTGGGAAGGGACTTGATTTCTAAGTCTCATGAACAAAGGATCCCCTCATATTAGGACCTGGGTTTAGGTGCTAGCATGGCTGACTGCACTTCAGTGAAGAATCCATAGCTACTTTAGTTCTCTGCAGAGGTGGCTGGGATACTCATCTGCTGTTGGAAATGAAACCATTACGGCCTTAGCTCCTGAAACCTCCTCTTGCAGGTCTATAGGTGGGAGAAATTCAAAGAAATTCAGCCTTAAATTTTCACTGAAGCCGCTCTTTGCAGCTCCCCCTTCTCTGCCCTGCTCATAAGAAGTGTATGAGAGAGCTCCTATTACTTCTGTAAGCATGCATGTATGCAATACCTGGTATAGATACAAATACATATGCACATGCATTCAGCCAAGTCATGGAAAGGATGAATGTATGCTTCTGGCCGTGATTTGTGGGCAACACATAAGCATGTGCATGGGAGAGTGTGCAGGTATGCATGTGTCGTGTGGGCAAACACGTGCGTGTGTTGGATTCATCACTCTGATTTCTGTTGCTGTGAGAATTCTGACTTACATCCAACTTGTCTTGTGCAAATGCTTTGGATTTGGGACTCCTCCCCTTGCTAATGTGCTCTACCTATTTCTCTCTTATTGAAAGAAAGAAGAAGAAAGATGGAAGGCAGGAGAGAGAGCAGTGTAAAGGTCAACTAGCATTGCAGCCTGACGCAGAGATTTATAACCCTCCAAATTCTCCCTCTCTCTGGCAGCATGTCTTTACAGACTCACATTATCTCTATTAATACCAGCCACAAGGTCATTACTCAGGCACTGAGCCTTCCTCCAGCATAAATATTTATACAAGGCTGACCTGCGGCTGCTGCGTTTGCCTTTTATTTGATTTCTGCCGCCTTTTGTGTCTGTCAGCTAATGTCTTTAGCTGCTCTGTCTGGGACAGTGGAGCTGAGAGAGGAGCCAGGGAGGGGTTAAGAAGGGAGTGAAAGAGAAGGGGGGAAGGGAAATTGAAAGAAGAAGAAAGAAGGGAGAGGGGTGGATAGGAGGTTGACATTTTGTATGATCCCTGTTGATAGAGGCATAGTAAACCCTTTATTTCACACCAGGAGAAAATGAGATTGGAAAATCCCTTTAATCTACTCAAGAAAATTGGAGTACAGGAGTCCTTTGCGTATAAAGTGTTGCTTTTGCTGGAGATTAATGGGATATTAGAATTCTGAGAGAAGAATTAACTTGCATGTGGACATGCAGAAGTGAATACATAAATAAGCTATCTCTCAAATTTCTATTGACATGGCTTTGTGGATATGCACCTATATTCAACTTCACACTCTAATACTACTCTGAAAACTTCTGTCAGTCAGGTGCAGATACCTCTCGTGGCTGAAAGGGAGTCAAGGTTGCTGTGTTCCTAGGGGATACATGTCCTAAGCAACAGGAGCAGGCTCCATATCTGTGCTGGGGCCTTGTGCTTGTCCTTAGCAGAGCTTTATCTGACAGTGCTCAGGTATGAACTAGCAATTTGGGAATAGGCATGGAAAATGGAGAGAAGTGTGGCACATGATGATGGTTGGTTGGAGTTAAGTCTTTCAAGCGTGATAAAAACACAGAAGCCAGGGGAAAAATCGTGAGTTTAACTGTGTGCTAAACTGTATAATGGCATGACCTGCCTTAATTCTACAAGAACTGCATGTTTGATGGCACTTTCAACTGCTGACATGTCCCTGTCCTTCCCAAGCGGAGGGCGTTCAGTGCAGTAGTAATGGAGATACCCGTACTAAAACCAAGGAGCTTTACCATAGCAATGTGTTAGCTCTGCTTTAGCGTGGGCTCTTTGAATTCACTTGAAGCTTGTAATTTTACTTAATTCATTTTGCTTTTCTCTGTTTCCCTTAGCTATTGGGTACTGCTAAAGGTCATAGGCTGCATTTGGTAAACTATGGTTTGGACCTAGTATAGCAAGTGGTACACTCCACTGTGATGGGACTTTTGTTGTTGTTAAAGAAATACTCTTCAGTGTTTGTAGAATTTCCTCTAATGCCCTTTAAAGTCTCAGTCAATAAAAGAAAGGTAATGTTAGGCTTACTTACACATGGCTTTCAGATAACTTTTTCTCTACTTTCTGATATATTCTTTCTTTCCCTTTCTTCCTTCTTCGGAGGGTTTGAGAAACATAACTTTTGCGTGCAAATCCTACTCAGTGCTCTCATGTCAGTGATGACTGGAGAGGCTCACTGTGGAGGGAGGGTGAGGGTATTTTCTTAAACTAACATGTTGTCTTTTGTCATTACTGTAAGCAAGGATTTTTGAGCTTGAAGCCCAGACAACCATCCCTTTGTGTGGTCTGGCTCTTCCAGCCTTAGTTGACTGAACTAATCACCTGGCTGTATTTCTGAGAAACTTTTAGGTTTTATTGTGCTCTGCTGCCTGCACCCCCTTTGAATACAAAGCTCTTTAGGTCTTTGAGCTGTTTTGTCAATGATGTGGAAATGGCTTATTTCAAGATGCTCTGCCTTTCTTTACCCCACCTGGGGGTCTTTTTCCTTCATGCTATTGATTCTCCAACACTGCACAGGACCAAAGCTCCCTATTCTGTCTCTGAATAGCTTACAATTTTAAAGTTAAAAAACCCCAACCAAACAAGCTCACACAACCCCCCAAATCTGCTCTTACTTTTCTAGCTTGTTTTGCCTGTAGGAGAGCAGGAGGTTCATGAACATTTCTGGTGCTCAACCACACAGTATTCAGCCCATTCTCCACAAGTCAGTGTGCGCAGCTTCTTGGGGGCAATGCGGATCCTGTCAGGTATTCCCACAGAGCCATTGGTCAGGTCAAGTTGAGGGTGACTGGCTGCTTCAATCCTAAACCATGGAAAATATGGCAGGAGAGAATGATCAGCTGGAATTGCTATTCCCTTTTAGGAATCCTTTTAGAATTCCTTCCTTAGGAACTGTTATTCCCTTTTAGGTACAGCTTCTCGCTTCTCATGCGCTAGATGAGCCTGAGTATGTAACTGAAGCTTTAGACATGGTCTCAGAGGCAGCCACATTGTGAAAGAACAGGAGAAACTGTGTTTCAAATAACAGTCTTTACATAAATATATATACTCATAATATATGAGAGAGATATACACACATGGATATGTAGTATATAGAACAAAAATAATCTGACTTGCACAGTGTTACCTTGAGACTTTTCAGCAGTTTCTGCCAATTGAATTCTTTACCTTGCTGCCCCAAGGAGGTAGAGAAAATAACTGCTTTTATTCTCACTGTTGATGGTTATAAGCTGCCTAGAGTGGCAAAGTGAATGGCTAGGCTAAGTGTAGGGTGGGTTGTGAGGGAGAAAGGCAATTGGATTCTGAGGATGACTAAGAGAATAGGTGGATTTCAGGATGCTTGCGGTGGCTTTCTGATCCATAACTGTCACTACTGTTTACTTTCCATAGCTGATCTGATATTGGTGAGGAACCGCTCCTGGCATCTTCATGGCCAGGTTCTAGCCTTCGCTAGTGCAAGTTTGCAGGCAGCCGCATTCTGTGTGGTGAATGAGAGCATGACACCTCATGTTCATGTCTTCCTGAGCTGGCAAATGAAGCAGTGGGGAAAAGGATTCTGTAGTAAAGTGGGAGGTGGGGAGCTCTGTAGCAGTGCCACTGAGATTAGAGAAGGAGAAAGGGGTGGTGGGGAAATGTCTAATGTACACAATCAAGCCTGTCCCTTCTTACCGATTGTGATACTGAAACACTATTTCTCTTAAGCTGTCTTCACACTTTCCTTTTTTGGTTACTCCTGTCAAAACAAAAATCTACATCCTGAATATGAAAACAGAAGTCTTGTTGAGAAGCTTCAGCTGGAACTGTGGGAAGTCTGAAGCTGATACACAGCATGCATGTGTTGTATATGTACGTGCAAGCATATGCACACACACACTGTAGTTCTTTGAGCTTTTTGAGCCAAAAATGCCCTGGAAAGATCCCTCCCTTGTTGTTGTCCTGGCTTGCCTTTTTGTGAGAATCTCTACTGGTTTAGGCTGAGGTACTGATGATTTGGTTGAGTGTTTTTTTCCTCTGGCTAGCTTTAAGCCAGACTAGTTCACTTATTTGGTCCACTGCCTTAACATGCCAGGTTGGAAGAAGGCATTGTTAGGAGAGCAAGGCCAAGGTGATGGGGAAAAAAAAAAAGGGTGGGCTGCTCCTTTTTGAGTTTGCATAGGATTGTCAAAGTCTATACAAATATGGCCACTCTGACTGCGGACACAAACTCAACAAAAGGTATTTGAGTAATGATCAGCTGTGAAACAATTCAAATAACTGACATTTAAAGTAATCTTCTGCAGCTCAAAGATTAAAAACAATTGAGGTTACTAAAGGATGGTTCCTCTCTGTCAGGAGTGCTGCACCACTTCTGCTTGGTTGAGATTTCAAATATAGCATGGCATGAAGCTTTCAAAATGTGATCTTTGAATTAAAAACACAGAACTGTGAGAGGAAGGCTCCATGCTAACCCCACAGATACATAATAGGGAATACATACTGTTCAGTGTACAGCTCGGCAGTCTTCCCACCAGTTGGCAGCTCTAGATGGAATTAGTGATTCATTTTGATAGAGATATTCTGTCTTAAGAAAGATGGGAAAATCACATTTCCTGACCATTTCTGACCTTAGAACATTATAAAGCAAAGCTATGAAAGGTGATTACAGTTTTTCCAGCATTAACAGTTCTTGTGTAACATTGCAGGTCATCTGGTTGAAAGGAAGAAGTTTTAAAACTGTTAAAACTGATTCTTTCCCCGTGTTCTTTTACTTCAGCTGCTCAGCAAACCCGGGTTCTGGTGCTTCATAATGAAACTGCTTTAGCACCAAATGAGGCTTTGTTTTGCCTCTTTCATTAAAGCAGAATTTCCAGCTGATGATATAACTCCTTTAATGAAACATCTTTAGGGGTCTCTTACTGGATTGCATTTTCTTCCACAATTTCAACTTTTCCTATTTTGTTAGGATGAGGGAAAGAAGAAACCTGCCACTTTTTCCCAGTACAGGAAGACATCTCTTTTGTTAGCCTCAGTATGTCAAATCCTTCCTTCCTTATGTTACTGTTCAGGTTCACATGGGTGTAGTCTTAAACAGCTGTGTATGTGCCATCAGGTAACATATCTCAGTACCAAAGAGGTGCAGGTGAACTGTTGAGTTTACTTCGTGTACGCTAATCTCTCTGCAAAGTATTGCACGTGCAGTCACACTCATATGTATACGTGTACATTTAGTTTAAGGGCCACTATCTGTTCTCGCCTGTGCCCATCCAGTGTGTCCAGCCTTTGCATTTGGCATTGTGGCTCTTTAATTCCCTGTTATTCCTTATTATTACTTTTCCCCCATTTTATTTTGTACTTGAGTGCCTTATCTCTGAAACCTGAAACTGCTTTTTCTAGGCCAGCCTGGTGCTCTGAAATGATAGTAATTCATTCAGAAACTCTTTGCTCTGGTTTTCTTGTCTGCTTTTATTCTAGTGATGTAAGCGAGTTATGGAAATCCTCTGTCTGATTGCATGTTAGCAGACTCTTTTGCCAGAAGTAGAAAACACTTGTCCCATATAACAGTTTAAAACAGGGAAAGCAGGTTTGTGTTTCTCACCTATATGACATGTTTAAATTGCACTATGATCTGGAACTCTGGGTTAAACTCTGAGATTTAGGGGAGGATTCTGAAGACCTTGATGAGTGGCTGCATTTTGCAAGATCAGATCTTTACAATAAGTGGGCCCAGCTTTCTTGAAGTGTGCACTGTCGGGTTACAGTTACAACATTTTTCTCCGGCTTCGCAGTGTAAATATGTGTTTAAAGACAATGGTGTCTGAGGACCTGCGTTCCAGAGCAGCAGGTCTCATTTAAGGGGCAGTGAAAAGCATAGTCCTGTCTTGCATTGTTAGATGTCATTTCCCAGGAGAGGTTTGTGTGACATGAACGTGGAAGAATCTTTAGGTAACTTCATTCACACAATTCTCAGTTGATGATTCAGAGCTGCTTAATGACTCCCACGATCTCTACCGCCTTGTAGATCTGGGCCTTAATGCTCCATCAAAGGATTCACACAGAAGACACTACTTGTACCTTCTATTTGGACTTGAATGGCCTCATGGGGCTCTGCAGAGCCTGTGTATGGTAAGGTAAAAGAATTTCTTTAACTGCTTCTCTAGAACGTGTTGATTTGCTGTAGCTCCCAGTCATTTTCCTTTCTCTTTTGTGCTCTGCTGAGATTCCTGGGTTTTGGGTAGTGTGTTTATTCCTGGGTTTCGGGTAGTGTGTTTATTCCTGAGTTTCAGGTTATGTGTTTCATTGTTGCTTTGGTTTCTTTAATATTGACAATATAGAGGGTCTAAGGCTGTTGGTAACACAGAAATGGATAAATCTGTTGCTGATTTTTCTTACGAATAGTGAAGTCCATCTGAAACTGATCAGAACAGAATGAAGGTGGAGGGGAATAGCTATTGAATAGCTACATAGTAGCTAGATAAGCTAGGGACACTTCAAGTACTCTGCAAATATTTTAACACTATTTGGGTATTTTTACTATAAAGCTGTGCTTGTGAATTGTAGCGGTGGGCAGACACTAAAACCAGTTCAACACACAGGCTTCAGTCCCAAATCTCAGTGCAGTGAAGCAATTTTCAGCGCCGGTATGGTGGGAACTGATAGTGACTTGTGAGCCAGGAAGCAGGAGTTCTGAGCTTGCCTGTGATCATACAGCACATGGATTTCCCTTCTTGGTGTCTCAGTGTTTTCATATGGAGTGTGGTGCTAAGGATACTTCCCATGCTCTATGAAGCCCTTTTTGATCTGTATGTGTTTAACAATGTCATGCCTGCACAGCATAGTCTGTTTGTTCACTGTATTGCCTCTGTTTAATAGCATAGAACACAGAGAAAAGGAAAACGATTGAAATAGGAGCACATGGAAAACCAGGAAAGAAACTCTCTCTGTCTGGTGGGTAACTGGAACACTGACATGTTGATGCTCGACAGGTTTACCAAGAAAATACAATTATCCATTTCTTACTAGTCTGTTTTTTTAACATGTGACAATTGCAGTCCATTGCAGGTAAAATATTAAAGTAAATCCTTTGGAGACACCAAATAAAGCAAATTTCTTACTCTAAACCCCACTCTTGACTTTCCTACGGTGTGAACCACAATCAGTTGCTGATGCATACGTGAGTGCAAGTTATGTGTTTGGAGGTGATACAAAGGATGATATAAAAGAAATACTCCTGCTAGGACTTGGACATCAGCATTTCTTTACTGTTTTACTCCCTTCTGCAATTACAGGCCTAATATTTCTGAAAATTGAAGTTCAAGCGTGGTTTCACATGAGCTACAGAGGGCATTTCAGAGAGAAAACTTGCAGCCACTGCTGGAAGTTGCCTCTAGTATGGTGACGTGAACCAAGCCAACATGCTAGCATTTACATAGTTGCCTTGACAGCAGATGAGGGGGAAAGTGTATTTGCAGGATTAAAGTGGGGTTAAGGGGTTGAATGGCAAATGTTGAGAGACCAGAGGAGGGATAACTGATAGGGGACTGCTGGTACTGTAATAACTGTTTTAGTTAAGTGATTGGGGGAAGGCCATATGGGAGTGAGGGTTGAAGTGCAGAAGGTCTGCATCTTCTGGGGAAGGCGTGCATGGAAGCTCCTGTGTCAGGTCTTGAAAGGGAATGCATTGATACAGCTGCCTATGCTGGTCCTTTCCCCTGCGTTGTGATTTCCACAAAGATTAGGTCTAAACCAGTGTAAGTACTTGGTGTTCCCTATGCTATGAAATGCCATCTTTGCTCAATTACTGGAAAGTCACCCTCCCACAGGGAGCCACAAAGCCATAATGGAGTTGAACACAAACATTTGTTTTGTTTAAAAACCCTGGTGTAACATTGCTGTGCAACTTCTGAAATGTCAGTTCCTGTAAATGCTCTGAGCCTGAGACCAACAGTGCAGAAAGCACTGAAAGAACCCGTTGTGGAAGCACAGTTTACCAACCTCTTCAATGTTTCATGCTAGCTTCACAATGATCTCCGTGGCTCCCTGCTTCTTCAATGGCTTCCAGCTTCCTGGTTGTGACATCTCTCCTGATGTGCTCAGACAGAGGGAATATGCAAAAGGACGGCTGCAGCTCCTTGTGCAGGAGATGTCATCTCCGATTGATGTCAGGCAGGGGGGCAGCAATTAAGGCTCCATCCAACTTTCTGCTCAAGCTCCGGGCACACTGGGGGAGGAGGAGAGAGGGAAAGAAAGTAGAAGGGGAAAGCAAGATGATGGGAAGTGGGGGGGAGATGGAGAGAGGGGGGAGAGAGGGAAACTGCAGTGTGAAAGAGTGGGAAATAAGAACAGCATGGGACAAGGAAGAAAATAGAGGGAAAAATTTGGGAATGTCTTCAATGGGAGACTGATGAAGAGAGGGGAAGCATGAATGAAATAAAGGAATGAGCATATGACTGCGTGGGAGGTGAAAGAGAGAGGAAGTGATAGAATGAAACAGGTGGCAAGGAAAACAATGAAAGCAGTAGGGTAAGTGCAACTTATGTGTTTTCAGCTATTTGCTGCTGGCCGATGGGAAGAGAAGCATTTTGTCTCAATCCACCAACTGTGGTGCTGAAGAATCCCTTTATTCCGGACTTCCAGTGTGCTGCGAATGTAAATCAGCTGCTGTTCCACAATGGTGCATCGGGGGAAGAAAAACTTTGCAGAACTGAGAGTTACATGGGCAGGAGAGAGGGAGAAAGAATGCATGGTCTTGCAGTGCTACCCCTGCAAGGCCAGAGGAAGCATCTCTGCAAGGCATAAATGCCTTCAGTGCCTTAAACCAAGCCACATCCCAGTGAGAACCAACAGTGTGCATAAAGGACATTACATGTAAGTGGTGGATCAGATAAAAGCTTTGTGTATTCAACACAAGAGATGCTATTGGACAGGTGAAAGGTTTGCATAAGGCAGTAACGCCTAATACGTGTCATTCCCCTCTGGGGTCAAGGTGCAGCGCAGTCACATAATGCAGCATATTTATGATATTAGTTTTTTTCTGCTGAGGTATGGTGTTGTTTATACATTACAAAACATTCCCAAAATGCCTTGTGATGGTCTGTGTGGAGCACCCAAGTATTTTGGGATGTAAGGCATTGGCTTCTTTATAATTCACAGACAGAACCACTGAATTTCTTTTGAGAACAGTTAATCAAATGTGTCCAAGAGCTGTATTTTGCAGTGTCTGGCTCAGAATTAATGTTTAAAACTCCACCTTGGAAAGCTAGACAGCATGAATCCCACCTGCTACACCAGGAAAAACACCTTGAGTTACTAGAACAGACCAGGGATCAGTCCCTTGGGAAGCTGAAGTACCGAGAGTTTCTGAGATTACAGCTGAATTAGGCATTGAATCTGCTTTATGAGCTGCAACTTAATAGCATTACTAGATCTCCTCTGTCTTTCCAGTTGTGTTGCTGGAATTCTAAGCAGATGTTAGGTATCTCTGTGGCTTTGGGGTTCTCCTGTCTGTCCCCTGCTGCTTGACATCACCATGACTCTTTCCAGTAAACACTGATGACTTATCCTGTAGCTGTTCTGAACTTCTTCAGCGCTGGAACTGACTGTTAGATCCTCCATTCCTTGTCTTCATCTGGTTTTAGACATTACTACACTCTTGAGGAGTGCGGTGTCTTTGTCCCGTAATTCTACTTCGGTAGCTGATTGAGGTGCAGGTTAAAGGTGACGATTGTCATGAGCCATCAGTGGCTCTTCCTTTGCCCAATCTGGATTCCTGAGTGGTGAAAAGAAACCGACTTCTAAAAAAACCCCAACTTCTCAAAGACTTTTTCCAGAGTATTCTCAATGCACCAGCTGTTAAACCTTGAAATACAATGTGGGACATAAACTTTGATGGGATTATTACATCTACACGGTTTAGCTGCAGAGAACTTGGCTGTTGCCAAAGCTCCATGTTTGAGCTTATTAATAGCTACTAAATTGGGGTGAGAGCTGGCAGAGGGCAAGCAGAGCATGAGATGGAGAGAAGCACAACCCTTATGCATGCACTGTCCCCTTTAGCCTTTCATTTTCCCCATCTGGATTTCCCCTGCTGAGCACCAGAATGGGCTCTCAGCCCTGCGGACAGTGCCAGACAGCTAACTAGGAGCAAGAAGCCAGCCCCTGATTATGTTTGGCATTGGTGGGCCTCTTTGTGCCAGTGGTTTAGTGCCAAGAGTAATTGTGATTTACACCCCTTTGCCCCTTTGGTGGCAAAATGGTTTTGATTAAGTGCATACCACATTTATTAAGTCTTGCACAACTGAGCACAGGGTCTTGGCTGGGACGCCGTAAAAGGCAGTGAGATTTACGCATCTCACGGCAGGATTCATTTAATCTCTTGGGGATTTACTGACCTTCAATTAGAACTGTTAAGTACTGTTTACTTGGTACCTAAATCATGCAAGGCCCAGCTAGAGTTTCTTTTTTGTTTTCATTAGTAGTGTTGTGATTAAATGCGGGAGGAAAAGGGAAAAGACCTAAACACAGCGAGATTCAGTGAATACTCGCCCTAAGGAGAAAGATTTTGAAGGCTTTAAATCAAGATACTGAGCAGCCCAAGCTAACTCATTTTTCCTTAATGATCTCTGATATAGGAGGCAATTGGTTCAACTGAAAGGCAAAAGGTTACTTTACAGGAGTCATGTACGTACTGAAGGACACCTTCTTCTGTGTCTTTGTGTTCACGTAATCTGATGTCTGTGGATTTAATGGAAGGATAATTTTTAACTTCAGAGAGCTTCCAAACAGGTGTTGAAAGACCTTAGGTTGGACATGGAAAATTTATCTGCCTCACTGCCTGAGGCAGCTGAAGTTATCTACAGTTGAGGTCCTACTCTCAAGTTAGCTGAGTAAGAGCAGCCATATTGTGAAGTAGGATTCTTCTCCTTCTGTGTCCCGAGAATGTGGTTAGGACTTAATCACCTCTGAAGGTCTCCTGTGAGTCTAAGGCAAAGTTCTTCATTGCCGAAATCCTTCATTGCCAAATAGACAGAATGTTGAGATGGCACAGAGGGTTCAAAATGCAAATTGAGCCTGAGCCCATATCACGGAGTTCAAATGTCAGTGGTTTAGGTCTAGGTTGCGACTCATTGATGTGCCTCCCCAGTTGGTTAACATTGTACTCCCTGAAAGGAAGTTAAAAGATCCCCTGTTAGTGAATGGAGCTCAGGTTAGTAGAGAGATTTTTCAAAACAATTCTCCTCTTTATGAATAGCTCCTGGTCTGCCAGAACAGACTGTTTTTAATGATTGGGTGGGAAGTGTTGGCAAATGTAAATAGTCAAAGTTTAGAAGTCAACTGATCTTGTCTATTTTTTGTTGGGTAGTTTGGTCATGTAGCATCTTTCTGTGCCCTGGTAAGATGAATGCGTGCAGCAGCACTGAGGACCGACAGAATGCTCAGATGAAACTTGAGTTTGACAATCTTAAAATTCTTTTTCAACAAGTTTTCTCTAATTGTTTCTTTAGAACTTGATGGTCATGGGGCTGCTGTGAGGGTGGAGCAGCTCTGCTCTGGAGCCAGGCTGAGAGCTGGGCTGGGGCAGATGGAGAAGAGAAGGCTCCTGAAGGGGAGAC
>JANRGW010041220.1:20285-30770 GCA_024733675.1 Psilopsiagon aymara | reverse complement strand
GACAAAGATGCTGTACAAGATCGGTCCCAACACCGATCCCGGAGGGACACCTCTTGTTGCTGGTCTCCAGCTGGACACTGAGCCATTGAGCACAACTCTTTGTGTGCAGCCATCCAGCCAGTTCTTTATCCACCGAGTGGTCCATCTATCAATTTGATGTCTCTCCAGTTTAAAGACAAGGATGTCATGATTTAAATCCATAAATACTAAGCAGTGTTTAGACTTTTAAAAGTAAGAAAAATATCCCAGCAAGTAGGGCTAGCAAAGTAAGCAATTTATTTTCAGCATGTATTTGTTTTTGGACTTTGGAAGGGTATGAGACATATCCTGCTGATAAAACTTGGAACACTGAACTAAAAATGAGGTTGTTTATGCCTGTTAAAAGCAATTCGGAAAACTGTGCATAGTGAGCTGCTTGAGCACAGGATTCATATACTTGGAAAAGAAAACTGAACCTGTTTGAAGCCATAGGTATTCAAGACTTTCCTTTTGTGCTGTATCAATTTGAACCTCTAAACAGCAAAACTTCTCCTTTTCTGAACTGCACACTAAATATTAACTTTTTCAGTGCGGTGAAGACCTAGTATGTCTGCTGGACGAGACCGTATTTCACTGCTGAAACCAGTAAGGTAGATCATATACATCTTCACTGTGTTGTGAGCATTTACGCAGTTCCTGTGTTGCTGTATAGCTCAGAGAACATTTTCAGCAAAAACACTGCTTGCTCTTGATTTCCAAATCAAGCTGAAGTTATGACAAGTTGTTTGAAGGGCAAACTAATTTCCTGAAATTAAGGCTCTGCTTTGATGGCTCACAAGGAGTTCATAGGGCTCATGGAGCAGAGGGCAGAGATGGGTGTACTTGGGAGATGGCAGTGCTGCCATGGAGGACAACATCTTGCTTAAACTGTGGTTCTGTGACCCCCAGAGGAAAGTGAATGCCTGGGTGGTCCTGACAGCCTCTTGACACCTTTAGGTGCATGTGCAGGCCTAGTTCAGCTTCAGAGCTAAAGAGATTTGTTTTCTTTCCATTCTGGAATTTCTTAAATTAGTGTGCATTCCTTCAATACAGTAGCTGTTAACTGACCAATTATTGATGTCTGCAAGCTCCATTGGGACTGAGCTCAGCTGTGCTGGGTGCCGTTCACCTCCAAGAGCACACAGACCTGTGGTCAGACCTTGCTAGTCTGTATTTTCTGCTTGGGTTAGAGCGAGAGGAATCATCTGTTGAGGAATAAGTGTGGTTTGACGCCCAGAGTTTTACTGCTGGATGGACAGTCTTGGTGAGATTTGATATCAGTTCACATGATTACTGGTTTTGTGGCTCCTAGTAACTAGTGCAACTAGTTAGCTATATTTATACAACTGTAAGTAGCTACATAACAAGTAACAGTAGTGAGTGAGCAACACTCCAGCTTTGAAGAATCCTCAGTAGTGATCACTCTGTGTTTATTTTCTTGGTGATTTTCTGGAAGAAAGCAGCCTTACCTTATCCTGATTTGGTTGCATCATGTTCTGTATGTATAGGTATTTAAAGTACATATGTGTTAAAAGAACTTGAGAAAGCAGAAAAAAATGGCTCTGCAGTCAATTGGAATGAGGTAAGAAATGACTGGGTTTGTCCACTCACAAACTCTTATTTCTGTGTATTTTTGTGGCAGTACCAACACAGTGGGGGACTTGCCTGTAAAGAAGGATCAAAACGAACTAGATCTCTACCTAGAAATGGGAAGAAGTATTAAGAATCGGAATCACATGTCAAAGCTTAAGTATATTGTACTGGTATATTATCACATATTACAGTCCCTTTCTCTTGAAATAGACTTGCCTTACATTATTTGATTTTTGCATCTACATTTGTCTGTAAATTCAAATTAAGTGATGTATTTATTTTAATCCTGCTTGCCAGTCCTGCTTTAGAAGCGCTTCAATGGCAGCCACATTTGCCTTCTGGTCTTTCCGGTGCTAGTCCTAGCCGAAGAGTACAAACAGACATTACAGCTCCTTGAGGAAAACACTGTAGCCATGAGAAACAGGAGCCACTTCAGCACTGCTGCACCGCCTGAGTTTGCTTTAAAGACATTATTACACTGAAAAGTAATTGCTTGGGTTTGTTGTAGGTAACAAGTGCTTGGTACTTCAACCAACATCTGGGTTTGTTGTAGGTAACAAGTGCTGGGTACTTCAACCAACATCTGCACTTCAAGATGTCAAGATAATTGCATGGGATACAACATGCCAGGATTCAGCTGTTAAATCTTTATAACTCTTACCCTATTTACTAGGCCCAAGAAATTTGAACCTTTTGCACATCATTTATTAAATCAATTCTAGATGTGTTGGCTTTTGCATCGTTTTGCACAGTCCACTTGTGCTGTGCAGTCTTTCTCTTTGTTTCAGAGCCTCTCCTCCCATTCCATTTGATTTATTAATGTTCATACAGCCTGTGGCCATAACACTTAAAATCAGAGATATTGGGAAGGTGCCCTACTTAGAGAAACACATACTCCCTGAAGTAAGGGTTGGATTTTGATTTTGACGGTTTTTTGTGTTCACACTGAGCAGAAAACTGGTGCAGAGGAGAGGGGATTGGGCACTGACACATGGCTGGGTTGCAAGAGCATCTCTGAAGGGTTACTGAATCAGAATGACAGTGTTGTATCCTTGGATATGGAAAGGAAATGTAACCTCCCACAGTCCTACTGGGTGCTTAAGGCCAAAATCTCTTCCAGGACACTGGGAAGTGGGGATTAAGCCTTTCTGTGCATAACATCTCCATATGAAGGGCTGGATTTGAAAAGGCCATGTAGGGGCCTGTGAGGTACAGGTGTCCCTGGCAGTGAAAATGAATGCACACCTCTGGGTGTAAGGCCAGTTTTCAGAGCTTGTTTCCACTGCTCTGAGCTTCTTCAGCCTCACCCTGAGTAGACATGACAGGCTTGTAACTCTTGCCTCCACTCTGCTTTCTGCCCCTCTTACAGAGTGTATCTCAGGCATCCTTATCTTGGGTGGGAAGAAACCTGCTGAACTGCATGTTAGTGAAGTGCTACTATATCTTAACAAACACTAAAAACGTAATGCTTGAAGTTTTGTGATAAACCATGGGACTGCTGAACCAGTGGTGGAAACGTGTAGTGGAAATGCAGCAGGCACAGCACTGGTGACATGCCAAACTGGCCTCAAGGGACCTGTCTACACTGACTGGCAGGATGTTAAAATAGAAATGAAGCTGAATAGAAATACAGTGCAAACCCTGATGTTAATAGCTGAAAAGTGGAATACTAGAGAGATGGAACAAATTGTGAAGATTCAAAGAAGCTCTGGATGCTCCACCCCTGGCAGTGTTTAATTCCAGGTTGTATGGGGCTTTGAGCAACCTGGTCTAGTGGAATGTGTTCCTGCCCGTGGTAGGGGGGTTGGAACCAGATGATGTTTAAGGTAACTTCTAACCCAAGCCATTCTATGAGTTGATGATAAATACTTAGCTTTTTTTTCTTTTTCTAATTTTTGTAACTTTGTTACCAATACATTGCCCCTGTCTTCTGTGACAATAAATATGATTTTGCTTTTCCCTTAAGATGGGTCAAGCAATAAACAGGATTACAGGGTGAGCTGACAGTGGGGACTCCTGTGCCTACAGAAACAGCAAATCTGATTAAAGGCTGGGCTGCAGTACTCAAGGAATGTGTTGTGGCCATGGATTGCAACAGCGTGGTGGGTGCACACTCTTCATGCCTCAGCTAGGGGGCTGGTGATGTATGGAAACTATGTCAAGCTTTCGACACACTGACTCTCCCACAGTTCCCTCTAGGGTAAACCAAATGCAAACACCCCACACTACATTCAGGCCTGCAGTTTTGATGTGGTTTTACACAGCAACATTGACTTCAATATCTGAGGCAAATCCTTGTCCCTGTTTAACTCACTAGGAATATTATGATTGACTTCACTGAGGCCACTGTTTTTGTGCCATGCTCATTCCCAGTGTGTGTAGATACATATGTATGAAAGCAGTGATATAAAGAGGGTGAGTAGAGATGTATTACATGGGGGAGGCTTTTGGCAGTGTAGTTAGCAGCTCTGCATGTGAGTTCTCATCACATTAGCTGGGTGGCTGGTGACTCTTCTTAGCTCTCTGAGTCATGCTTGGGGGTTTCAGCCCTGCTGCTATTCTTGTATTCTGCAGACAACATAGAAAGTCAAATCATATAAAAGCAGAGAGCATATTTTTTCATCTGTAAGCATAAGCAATGAGCTGAAAGGGGAAAATCTGTGTGTCTGAGTGCAGATGAGAAGAGTTTGTGTTCAGTACATGTTCATTTGCAATAATTATTAACTACAGTTGTACCCTACTTACTACTGAAGTGGCTTGCTAATGGGTGTATGCTTTGGACGTATAAAACCATTTGTAAATAACAGCCCACTATAGGGTTCAACACTTCTAGCATCACAAACCATATTTCCCTCTCCAGCAATATACTTGCATCAATGCCAGTTTTCAACTAAAACCTGTAATTTTGTACATTGTAATTTCTGCATGTTAATAAGTATTTTTCACCATACAGATTATCAGAAAAATTTTGGTTTTCTACTCAGAGAAATTATGTGGTTTTCCTTCAACATGAAAAAACACATTACTGTTAAGAATTGCCAATAGAAAGTACCCCTCCCTGTCTCCCTTACAATTTACATTAAGGTATCCCAGAGCACTGGTCAAATGAGGATTTTCTCACCCTTGGCCTGCCTGAAGGAATTCCCTGGTAACTGTTTTATGAGGACAGGAGCAGGAAAAGGAAAACCCATGTAGCCTGTAACTTCTCTCTAACCCCTTTGGATAGGATCCACAAATCTTTTTTACTTACTACTACCCAGCAACATATGGCCTTCAGTTGTTTTTTTTTTGGGGTGGGCAGTGCCACCTAAAGACTGTGTTATTTTAAGCTGTTTTTAGTAGGGGAGATGATAACTTTCCAGTTCTAAGGCCAGGTAAGCGATTTCCCTGACTGCATGGCCAGCTGGTGTAGACTGGCTCAAGTCTGTGTTGCTCCCACTGTTAGCTCAGATTGGTGATGTCTAAGCTGCACATTACTTCTCCCAGGGATTTGGTTGGACCCACACTGATACTCCTCTGCCTCAAAGCTGGGTTTACTCTTCTGTGTGTATTTTCAGTTCCCCTGCGTAAGACATCAGGAGGTCTGTATTTTAGGCCATCAGAATGGTGCTTCTATTGAGTGAGATAGAAGATACCTGTCCTAAAGTGGGACATCTGTTTGAGAGAACTGTTCTGCTGTCATCTGTACTGGGCATAGGTGGAATCTTAGAGTTAGCTGAAGCAATCAAAAACATATCAACGAATAAGAAAAGTTACAGATGCTCAAAGGTTCAATGTGTAAACTTCTTTCATGGCCATTTGCATTTAATCTCATTAACAATCTAAGAGTCCAGAGGGTCTATTTTGCTAACCGCAGAAGGAGATTAGGAATGCCATACATAAGTGCTTACATAGTTACATAGATGGCAAGAGCGCTGGCAGAAGCACACTTGGAAAACCATATGATAATCAGATGCTGGCTCAAATGAAGAGCAAAGTCTTGGTTTTACACCCAGTTCCTCCAGTAAAACTTTCATGGAAGTCTGTTTTGGGTTTAGATATCACTCTTTGACATAATTAACTATATTTATAATATTTAATGATTTATAAAACAAAAAAGTACTTCAGCCAGAGAGCAACTTGGATGTGAATACACAGGTTAAGTTACTAGTGAACTCCTTTATTCTTGGACAATGATATAAAACCATACTTCTTATACCCTCAGATCCTCAGGAAATGTAAAGTAGCATAATACGAGGCTGTAGAAATCTGTCTGGCCTGTAAAAGCACAGAGGATATCTAAAATGCATAAATGCATGACCTAAACTGACGTTAGTTTGTATTTTGTAGGATTCTTTTTTTTTTTTAATTTGTCCAGCCCTGTAAGCAGAAACACAGAGACTGAATTGCCTGAATGTGGTGTCATTTCTGCTGCTTTTGATAGCTGAGACATCTGTGTGGGACTGGGGACTGTACAGTGATGGGAGAGCTGTGCACTTGTGGAGCAGCATCAGGCAGCTGGGGAGGTCTGTAGGGCATGCCAAATGACACTAGATGCCCCTGTGTTCACTATGTTGAAGAGGATTGTTTTGATTCTGTTCAGTTCTGGTTTATGGCCTTTTCCCAGTTTTCAATCCCATTGAAAAGTGAAGGCAAACTATAACATGCCAAAAAGCTGAAAGGCAACATTAAGAAGACGAATGATTTAAAAACATCACCTCAGAGGGGCAGATTGAAAGATTTGCCTTTGTTTAGTCTTAGGAAGAGAGGACAGAGGTCGGTATCATCCTAATTGATTTCTAATAAGTAAAAGATAACTGTGAAGAACATAACAAATAATGGCTTTCTGTGTCCAGTTATTTTCCATAGCTGGCAAAAAGTATCTGGTTTACTTGCAGAAAAGAAGATGTAAGTCTGATCTGGAGAAAGAAAAATCCAGCTCTAAATGTATATAGCAATAGAGACAGAGAAGCCTTTTGAAATACATCAGAAAATTCCAAGAAGTGTCTGAACATTGATCTGACAGGATCATCTCTCCATCAGTGTGGGGCAGGGATCAGATGGCCTCTAGAGTTTCTCTGTTGTAGGTGATTCCCTTTCTAGTTGCTCCATCGTAGTATTCCCAAGTGGTTTCCTGAGAGAGCAGCCTGATCCATTGCAATAGCAAAACAATATAGGGAAGACAGATTGAAGACAATGGTGTACTGAGGTAAAAATGAACAAGCTCTTAACTCAAGGACTGTAAATAGACCCTGTGCAACCTTGAACAGTTCTGACTTATTCTTCTTTAAACAGAGAAGATACTAAGCAATTTTAAATGATGGCCTCCACATCATACTAGGGGAGAGGTAAGGGACTGTACACACCCAGCTGTGCATGAACTGCTGCACTTAAAGCCTTAGAGAACACCCGTATTTTCTTTGTTACGGTACTAAGTTTTGCAAGTTTCAATTCATCATATTAGCTTTTGGAGAAGGTGGCTTCCTTGCTAGCTCTTCATGTGGGTGCTGAATGGCTCATTACAGAAAGGGTTATGCATTTCTATGCAGGGACTGTTGAACAATTTCATGATAATTTTTAGGAGTGGGAGAACTTCATCAATATTGGTTGACATCTCTATCAGAAGAAAAATGCTCATCTTATACAGACAGGGTGCAATAATAAGGCAGAGTTCCAAGAAACCTAATATAACACTCTACCTGAACATAAATTGGGATCTGGCATCTATTAGATGATTTAGCTTGACGATGGATTTCAAATAGGTGAAAAAAAAAACAAAACCCCAAACAATTCTGTGAAAGAACTTTCTGTATTTGAATGGAAAGCTTATTTTTCATAAAATACTAGATCACAAAGACCAGACTTGCTGCTGCAGGAGAAAAGGCATTGTTGAATCTAACATGCAATTGAATTTCTATATATGTTGAAATTCCTGTGGAAGGGAGTTTTGATGATCTGGGTATGTTTGGGAGAGCAAGTATAGCCTAGAACTACACCAGAATGAAGGTAATTACATTTCCCTACTGTCAGTAAAAATTAACCACCCAAGAAGAAGGGAATCAGACATTACCAACTGCTTAGTGACAGAGAAGGCTTGAAGGGATATGAAACTAATTTCTTTTTTTCATCACCATACTGTAAATGAAGGAGATGTAATGGACCATAAGTTTAATGTGCCTGAAGCTATTCCTACTGCAGTACATAGAATACTTTCTGATAACTTCACTAGCATCTTTGTTCAACCCACACAAACCCTTTCCACTGTCCAGAACAATGTTTTCTGAAGAATAAATAAAAATCTAAAGCCACATAAGCTGATTTCTGAGTGCAATTATCAGTCCTTTCTAAAGGAGAATAAGAACAATTTGAAGACTGAGATGATTATATTATTTGTGACAGTTATAACTCTGTGATGTTGTGGCCAATGAAAATACTGTTGAAAATTTATGAAAGATAAAGTTTTATTAGTGAACTTTATGATACATCATGAATACCAGTGGACTGAGGGACTCTGTAATAACCAAGGTAGTAATTCATTTTTTACCAAAACAATGCATTCTGTAGTCACCTTGTACTTATTGACTACGATTTTTCTACTTTCATTTATTTTGTCATTATTCTGTCATGAGAAAAAAAAAAGCCAAACTCTACTTCTAATCTTTCCAGTTGCTGTAGCTTTGGCTGTGTGTTTGGGCTGCGCCTTCTCAGGAAAAGCAGGGTTGCAGCTTGCCTGCAGGGTTCTAACTGGTCTGAAGCTGGTGCCTGCTCAGTCCCTGCATGCTGCAAGCTATGGAAAGGATACTTCTGTGTTTCTGAAACTCTTCCTCTGGATTTGCCACTGAGGGGAGGGAAGTGTCCATTCTGAGTCACCTCATCTTGACCAGTACCCTCAGAAAGCCTAGATTGTGCTTGAGGAAGTTGCTGGCACACACGAGAGAAGCTGCTGTATGAGAGTAGCAGTTGCCCTTAACTATGGGCTGTGAGCCTAGTGAGCCTCTCAAATGGACAGTGCATGTTGCCCAAGGTTGCTAAGGTGGCATTGCCCGTGGGGAATATGAACTTAGTTAAAAGAGAAATAAGTCTGAAGAAACAAGCAAGAAACAAACATTCCTAAAAGACCCATGAAAAATGTTTGACTTACACCAGTCCTCTTTGAGGAGGAGCAAGGTATCCCTTTTAACAATCTGACTTTGCCTTCTGATTTGCAATGACATGAGTCCAATATTTGCATGTAAGGTAAATGTTTCTATCTCAACTCATAGCTTAAGCTTCTTAGAGTAACTTCAGCCATTTTTCATGGTCTGAATGCAGGCAATGCCATGGTTTGCCTTGCCACAAACACTTGCTACTTTGACACCCCCTAAGCAGCATTACATGGGTACTATTTTTCTAAGCACCTGTGACTATGACTTATGTAGGACCTCTGAGAACAACATATTCTCATGAAATACGAACATGTTGAACAGCTTTATAAACAGCATTAAATCACATAGAGGTTTACTAATTATTTAGATATTAAATAATATCCGTAGTACAGAATGGAAGTTTTGGTCTGTGCACATAATGAGCTATGTGTCCTCCTTTCTCACTCCATCCATTTACCTCATCCTTCATTATGGATATCTTGGGGACTTCAGGGTAGATTTTGTAAGGCACACACTAAAGGGCAGAATAAGAAGATGTCTAACTCTTAACGCTGTGTTTAAAATACTCTCCAGTGATTTATTTTGCACTGGCAGTAAAAGCTGGTGGAGAAGTCTTGGTGGACAATGGAGGCAAACCCATGGCTCTTTAACTGTATTTCTGCTCTGTTAGATGCTGCTCAGATTTAGTTCTCCAAGTGCAAAAAAGCTCACAAAAAAACCCTTATCCTTCCAAACTCCCTTCTTCCCAAAATCCCACATCTGAGAAAACTACAGATGAAGACACTTAAAAGGAAAGGTTTCATTTATTTCTGAAAATTTTATGGTCCACACAGGGAGAACATCCAAGTAGAAACTTCTCTAAGACTTAAGGAAAAATAAATTTTATTTTTTTTCCCTAAGTACTGTTACCTCCTGATAAAAAATTATTGTCCACAAAATTTGCGCTTTATTTTATTTCTCAAATGTCAGATTAAATTGTCCTTCATCACTAAAGTGTGTCTATGCTTTCATCTCCATGAATTACCTGGTGTAAGAGGCACAGGTTGAATTAGCATGTAAGAGAAACAAACATGCAAGAGAAATAAACATGTAATAGAAATAAAATTACATTTTGCACTTGCACATCTCTCATTGATCTGAGAAAGAAAAAAGCTTTCAATACATGCATACTCAGCAGAGATTAAAGAGCAGAGGACCAGTCTGAAGTCTCCTGGCCATCTTAATATTATGGGTGCTTGAAATGAAGCTATCAGATGAAAGAGGATTCTTTTTGGAAACACAACTCTTCCCTTTCTCAGACTTTACAGTTGAATTGCAAATTGAAATCCTTTTTATTTGAATTTTCCTTCAGGGGAAAGATGAGGACATATTATCTTCACTTAAATCCTTGTCTCTAAATTGGAGAGGCATCAATTTGATAGGTGGACCACTCAGTGGATAAAGAATTGGCAGGACGGCCGCACACAAAGAGTTGTGCTCAATGGCTCAATGCCCATCTGAAGGCCAGCAACGAGTGGTGTCCCTCCGGGATCGGTGTTGGGACCGATCTTGTACAACATCTTTGTCGCTGACATGGACAGTAGGATTGAGTGCGCCCTCAGCAAGTTTGCTGATGACACCAAGCTGTGTGGTTCAGTTGATAGGCTGGAGGGATCCAGAGGGACCTTGACACGCTTGTGAGGTGGGCTGATGCCAACCTGATGAAATTTAACCATGACAAGTCCAGGGTCCTACACCTGGGTCAGAGCAA
>JANRGW010041220.1:0-18452 GCA_024733675.1 Psilopsiagon aymara | reverse complement strand
TTCCCCACTGCTCAAGGTCGAGCTGTCCTTGTCGGTGATGGGCTCCTCGCGGTTATGATGCTGTGGTCTCCAGCCGTTGCCACTGTCCATGGCCCTGCTCAAACATCCGTTCCCCAACAAGGGACCATGTGACTCTCACATTAGG
The DNA here is from genome assembly GCA_024733675.1 of Psilopsiagon aymara. Lineage (NCBI taxonomy): Eukaryota > Metazoa > Chordata > Aves > Psittaciformes > Psittacidae > Psilopsiagon > Psilopsiagon aymara. The sequence continues at coordinate 18,307 of JANRGW010041220.1, read as the reverse complement.
AAGGCATTTGTACAATCGGCTGTTGCTGCCAGATGACCCAAAACATTCTGTGTCCTTGGCATCCCACCAGAGCCACGGCATCACTTACGATTTGGTGTTCACTATTAAGTGATAGGGTGAGTTGCCATATGGGTGTGCTGCTGACCATCTGTCTTACTGCCTCAACAAACCTTTGGTTTATAAGATGCTTTCAGGCTCCATCACTGTTCAGACCACAGGGGAGGAGCCAAATGTGGGAAAAGGGAAAGCTAAAAATGGGCAGACAAGATTAGTTTAAGAAATCAGAACAACTGAGTATCATGGAATCAGATGACAATTATCCGTAGATATGTTTTGTGCGTTTTAGGCTTGTGACTAAAACAGTGTTGATAATACGCCAACATTTACTATTGCTGACCTATACATGCAGAGTGTCAGCACTTCCTCTTTTTTCCTACTCTGCCCCTCGACATGAAGGCTGAAGGTGAACAAGAGGTTGGGAGGGACACAGCTGACCTGAACTGACCCAAGTCAGTTTCCATACCAAAAGTTCTGCTCAAGGAAAGGGGAGAAAGGGGATACACCTGTGGCCATGATGTTTTCCTTCCTATGAAACCATCACGAGTCCTAAGACCCTGCTTTCCTGGAAGCAGCTTGAAAATTACCTGCTGAGTTACATATTTTAGTTTGCTTCTGTAAACTGTAAATTACATATTTTACTTTGCCTCTGTATACTGCTTTTGTTTCAGTTGTCATTATCTCAATCCATAAGTCTTCTCATCTTCCTTTTATTTTCTGGCTATCCTGTGAAAGGGTGGAGTGACTTAACATTCCAGTGAGGTCTCATGAGAGCAGAGTAGAGGGGCAGGATCACCTCCCTCGACCTGCTGGTCACGCCTCTTCTGCTACAGCCCAGGACACGGTTGGCTTTTTGGGCTGCGAGTGCACGCTGAAGCTGGCTCACATTCATTTTCTCATTGACCAACACCCCCACATCCTTCTCTGCAGGGCTGCTCTGAATCTCTTCTCTGCCCAACCTGGAGCTGTGCCTGGGATTGCTTCCACCCAGGTGTAGAACCTTGCACTTGGCATGGTTAAACTTCATCAGGTTGGCATCAGCCCACCTCACAAGCATATCAAGATCCCTCTGGATGGCATTCCTTCCCTCCAGCCTATCAACCGAACCACCCAGCTTAGTGTCATCGGCAAACTTGCTGAGGGCGCACTCAATCCCACTCTCCATGTCACCAACGAAGACAAGATTGGTCTTGAACAAGACCGGTCCCAATACCGATCCCTGAGGCACACCACTCATTACTGGTCTTCAGCTGGACAGTGAGCCATTGACCACAACTCTTTGTGTGCAGCCATCCAGCCAGTTCTTTATCCACTGAGTGATCCACCTATCAAATTGGTGCCTCTCCAATTTAGAGACAAGGATGTTGTGTGGGACATTGTGGAATGCTTTGCACAAGTCCTGGTAGATGATGTCAACTGCTCTGCCCCTGTCCATCAGTTCCATAGCCCCATCATAGAAGGCCACCAAATTGGTCAAAATGTATCATACGCAGTGAAAAAAAGATTCAAGGAGGAATGAGGACCAATGAAGAAAGAGTAAATAAGCAGTCTGTGTTAGCTAACATGTAGCCATAACCCCATTATCAATGTTGGATTCCCCCAGGGATGAAAATGGGATCTCACAACTGCCAGTTGTCTTGAGGAACCCTAGTGCCACTGAACTTAGAAACTAGAAGGGCAGAGGAAAGGTCAGCAATATGCCACAGGAAGGATGGGTATGAGGGAATTAATGCAGCACAATTTTAAGTGTATTATTAGTTAGGTTTTCCTGTAATAATTATGTAATTTGGACAACAAGTATCATTCTAACTTGCCTACTAATGACACTTTGATTAGACTTTTGCAACTTTAATTAGATTAATGACACATTTTGGCTTTGCACATAAGGTGCATTGCTTTAGCCCACTGAAGTTTTTTGGGGTATTTTGTCTTGAGTCTTGGTTTCAATTTGGATGAACTGTATATGTATCTTCTGTTGTGCTACAGCCAACATTTAATATTTGAGATTGTGCACTCCCTGCTTGTCTTAGGAAATGCATCAGAATCTGGTGCTCATTGGTATTCAGCAACCCTCTCATAGCAGTCTCTACGAAACAGTTGGTTTTAGCTAGCAGAAAATTTCTGTCGCGACATATATCTCAGATTTGACATTAACACATCAGTTGAAGTGTGCAGTAGTGAAAAAAGGGGCACATTTTCCTCTTGGGAGAAGGTACTTGCTGCTGCTCCCTTCCACCCTGCTGGCTGCTAGTCACATTGCAAATGAAAACATGTTTCCTGATGAATTGAATCTGTTGTGGTGAATGATATTTCTCACATTGTTTTATGTTTTTTGCTTCCTCATATTTGTTACCAACCAATCTGCCTTCCAGCAGAAAACTCAGTGTGAAAAACGCCCTCCTACATTTTGTTTGAAGGCCATACAGCCCCCTGTAAATGAAATGAGGGGAGGGGGAAAGAAGTGTTTGGGCTTTGCAGACTTTCAGTCAGATTTAGAGATTTCTGTGAATAAAAGCAAAGAAGTTTTATTCAGAGGAGACTGAGTTTCTCACAAAAGACTGTCTGTTCAGAGGATATGAAAGACACAGCCTTGAAGAAAAGACATGAAAGTGCCTCTGTAAATAGAAGTTCAAAATCTTATCAGCATAGTGCTTGGCGCAGGGTGATACTAGAATAGGAAGAATGCTGCCATCTCCAGCTGTGGGAGGCAGGGTGACAGGTGAAATACTTGCTCAGACCTCACATAGAAGAAAGAATGGAAGCAGGAGCTCTGGGTCTGCATCTGAGGCTCATGGCTTGGGCTTGAGACCTGCCAAGGACAACATGTGATGCTCTGACCTCTCTTGCTGGCCACTCCACATCTCACAAGTCACTCACACAGCTTGCACCTGTTAAGCCTGTGAAATCTATTCCAAGAGAAAGAGAGAGTTTTGACCATGCTCTTTTTTGTTTAGCTGAAAGCTGAAATTGTACATTTCCCTTACGAAGAAAAATAATCTGAATCATTTTACTGAAGCTTTTTAACCTTTCTATATTAAAATTCATGTTTTATTATGAGAAAATAAAATAGAAAGCAGCAAACCAAATTTTCTTAAAGTCAATGTGATTACACTAAATTTTGTGCTTCTTCAGATTTTCTCCATGAAAAATTCCTCTGCGTGAATCCAAGTTTTTCTAATTTCCCTCTAGCTTAGCATAGTTACAGAATTCTGACAAGTTTTTACGTTCACATCATGTAACTTTTGCTTACATGGTGGTGTTTTATTTGACTCTGACACTTTCGGTCTGGATGATTATTTCATGAGAGAACAACTGAAAACAGAAAAGGAGCATAGCTTTTGTAAGAATAGGGTAAAAAACTGTCAAAAAGGTCCTTTAGTATTGCTATCCAACAGTCAAGATAAAGGTTCTTGCTTCATCTACAAGTGTTGATGGCAATTATCGTGTTTCAATCTTTATGTCTGTGAACCAGCAAAGGCAGGAAAATTTCTTATTTTGAATCTCTAAAACTTCAGCCTGGAGAAAATATTAAAAAGGGATCTCCCTGCCTATTGAGCTATGGTTCCTTTTCTGTCCATTCCTTCTTAATAAAGAAAGTTGGGAAGTAGTATCTCTCTGCTGTTGACTTGCTGTTGCTCATTAGTATGGCTTGAGCATGGGGCAATTTAATCTTCAACTGAATTGTTACTGTACAAATATTCTGCTATTTGATCTCTGCAGATTAAAATATTTCAGTGAGAGAACGTACTCAATTTGTTGTGACTGAAGAGTAAATCTCAGGCTTTATGGGGCTTGGATAAGAGTCAAAGTGGATAACGAAAGGTGAGCTTCCCAAATAATGAAGATGTCAGCATGGTCTGAAAGTTTAGATAACAGCAGCATTAACTTAATTGGCAGCAGTCTATTGAAAGGCTGGCAAAGGCTTATCCTGAGCAGCACAGAACAAAGAAAAGTTTGCATGTTCAGCATTGCAGTGATGGTCTTCTCAGGCCACCACAGCCCTTCTCACATGTGACTGCTGGCACCATAGATGATAGGGATGAGCAGAGATGCCCTCATAGGGCTCAAGTGGCTTGCAAGGCAGTGGCACCACTCCCTCACAGGCTGCATCCTCCAAGCTTATTGCTAAATCCCCTAGAATTGTAATGATCAGTCGAAAGATCTGATGAACAGGACGAAAGCTCTTCAGATAAGCGCAGTTTCTAAATTACTGTACTGTGTTTCTTGGAGCACGTTCAAAGACTGCCCAAGTATTCAGTGCATTAGTGCAGACAATAGATTTAATAGATCAACTTTCTGCTGCTTAGTGGAAAATGGAGAGTCTGGACATGTGTGAATTTATCTTTGGTCAGAAAAAGAAAACAGGCTAGATATCCAAAGAGTCAGAGAGAGACTGCACTATAGGGTTTGAACAGAGGTACCAAATTGTTTTCCTTAGTAAATGGAATTATTGCAATAATTGTTCCAGTTTTGCAAGAGGCTACTTACAACAGACACAGGGAATCTGCAACTTGAGGCTTGCTGGTATTTCAGCATCTTCTTAAAATCCCTGAGCTACAACTGGGAGCTCTATGCAAGCCTAAATGAGGCTGGCTCAGACACCAGCAGGTGGCTCATAACTTTCTAAGGAGAGGCATCGTGGTTTAAACCCAGCCTGTCACTCAGAAACCATGCAGCTGTTCACTCCCTCCTCCCACTTCCTCCCGCTCCTCCGGCTGGGATGGGGAGGAGAATCGAATGAATGTAACTCCCACAGGCTTAGATAAGAACAGTCCAGTAACTGAGGTATAACACAAACCACTGCGGCTGACACCAATAATAATAATGATAAGGGAAATAACAAGGGAAGAGAATACAACCGCTCGCCACCCGCTGTCCGATACCCAACCCCACTGAGCAGTGATCTCACCCTTCCGGGTTAACTGCCCCCAGTTTACATCCTGGACATGACGTGCTGTGGTATGGAATACCTCTTTGGTCAGTTTGGGTCAGGTGTCCTGTCTCTGCTTCCTCCAGGCTCCCCCTCCTCCCTGGCAGAGCATGAGACTCAGAGAGTCCTTGGCCAGACCAAACATCACTAAGCCATAACTAAAGACATTGGTGTTAGCAGTGTCGTTTCCAGGCTGAAAGTCAAAACCACAGCACTGCATCAGCTACTAAGGAGAAAAATGACTGTTACTGCTGAACCCAGGACAGAGGAATACATCCTCTTGAACAGCCAGCAGCACTTCTGGAGCAATTCAGGTACCTAGTGCAGCCCTATCTTAATGCATTTGTACAAACACAGAGCAGGATGCTTTCTCTCATGCTTGCCACAAGGGATCATCAAGGAAAGCCTGGGATCACAATTTCTGGGAGGCTTGGGTGCTGCTTCTCACAGGCACAATGACAGAGAAGTCACCCTTATCATCTTGATCCGAGGAAGCTGCAGGAGATGGGAAACTGTATTCACTGACCTGAGCACATCTTGCCATTCTGACAGAGGTGAGTTTTTTTCTTACCTGCGATAAGAACAAGGTTTTCAGGCTTTAATGACATCTTGCAGTTCATTCTCTCCGTGCCCCATGTTGCTGTCACTGGATTTTCAGTGTTTCCACATAAATACAAGCTATCGCTCTAGAATGTAAGATTTTCAAAGCCATCATTTATGTCTTTTTCATTGTTTTGCACATGCTGTGATTAGAGGGGAGCTCTCTTCTCTCTGGATGGCAGCATCTGCCAGTGCTGGCTCAGATCAGAGAATAGGAGGACCTGCAGCCTAAGGTTTCCCGCCCTAACAAAGTACAGGGGTGGCCACAGGCAAACTGGCAGTGCCTTGCTTTTGGGAGAAGCCTGGGTTCACACTTTCCACGGGAATTTAGAGGAGTACCAGTACCCTGAAACACAGGCTGCAGGGCTTTGTCCAGTAGAAACAGTGGCCACACAATTGTCTGCCTGTGGTCCTCTGGCTCAAATGGTGACAGTGCATCCTCCCTGCAAGACCTACCTTGGGAACTGTTGTTAAAGGTGAGCTGAACACAATTAATTAATTAATAAAGAGGTAAAAAATCCTACAACCTGCTTTAGATGTTAAAACTACTGCTACATATTAATTGAGCATTTAGGGAATTTGTTATTTTCAAGGCAAGTGCACCTCTACATCTGTCTTCTGCTTTAATTCTCTACATGCTATCTTTAAAGACATCTTGAAGTTACAGAGAAAAAAAATTTATTATCCCTGTATGCTCTGCAGCTTTTGTATATACTGTTCAGAACCAAACGACAGTTCTTCTGATGGAAAATTTGAATGATTTGTCTTTGATATTGTCGTGGTTTAAGCCCAGTCAGCCATGTAGTTCACTCACTCACTCCCCCCTCTTTCTTCCCTCCAGCTCTCGGGGGGATGGGGAGGAGAATCGAAAGAATGCAATTCCCACAGGTTGAGATAAGAACAGTCCAGTAACTAAGGTATAACACCCAGTAATAATGACAAGGGAAATACAAACTGCTCACCACCTGATACCAAGAGTGACCCAACAATGCTGTAGCCCCTGTCTTCTGGGTCCCTGCCCTTAGTTTATTTTTTTACATCCTGGGCATGATGTGCTGTGGTATGGAATACCTCTTTGGTCAGTTTGGGTCAGAAGTCCTGTCTGTGGTTCCTCCTGGCTTCCCCTCCTCCCTGGCAAAGCATGAGACTCAGAAAGTCCTTGGTCAGACCAAATATCACTAAGCAGTAACCCAAAAACATCAGTGTTATCAGCACTGTTCCCAGGCTGAAAGTCAAAACCACAGCGCTGCACGAGCTACCAAAGAGAGAAATGACTGCTACTGCTGAACAAGGACAGATATCATAAATATACTATTTTTCATTGATTTTACCACATGCTCCAAAGTATGATTTTTAGTTTCTTAAATGCACACTGAGCATCACAAATACAGATCTCTTCCTCTTTTCATTCCCACTTGCTTTACCAGCAATATTTTCTTCCAGTTTTTTTTCAGAAACACAAATATTTTTCTCAAGATGTAACTGAAACATTTCTCACCCTGCAAAACATTTTTTATCACGTTTATCAAACCAATCATATAATAATAACCAAAGAAAGGATACTCTGATTTTTACGTTGCTTTATTTCTTGTTTCGCAGAGCTTGCTGTTTCTCGATTTCTGTAGTGCTGTTTGTTCCCTCTTGCTATTCCTTCCTCATCTTCCTCGGTGTTCCAGGACAAAACTAAACTTAACTTCTTTTTTTTTTTTTTTTTTACTTTGTCTTTTGTTCTCAGTCTTTCTCTCTGTAGCTCTCAAATTTTCTTCCTTACAGCCAAGTTACCAAATGAGCAGGCCCCTCTTACCATTGTCTGACCTCTTACCATTCCACTGACCTTAGCACTTTCACTCAGTTTGTCTGCTCTCAAGCATAATTCACTCTTTTGTTTCCATTTCAAAATACACCTTTCTTTTGCCAGTTTCATTTTTTGGGGGCTTTCTTTGTCTAGCTATTTTTACCCTATGATTGTCTAAATGTCCTCTCAGAACAGACTCTTTATTCACATTTTGTCCTTTGCCTTTCTCACTTTCACCTGTAACCTCCACTCATTGACTACTATTATTTTTAATGGAATTGCTGTGTCTGTTTCTACCATCTATGTAGTTCTTGGATTTGAGGTGTTTCATAGGCGATTGGTACTACTCCAGCTAAATGCAATTGTCAAAGCTGTGGCTCAGATAATGAAGAACTGACATGTTTTTCTAAAAGCACACACATGTAGGAACTCCTGTGTAATGCCCTTGGGGACTGGGATTTTCTTTCAATTTTCTATTATTAAGTAGTCTACCTAAATGAGATTCTGATCCATGGCTGGGGTTGCTTGCACTACTACACATGGAGAAAGGGATAATAATGACAGTTATCTCACTTTGTGACTTAGGCACTAATTCTGAGAGGCACTAATTCTGAGCCACTTACTGTGTGGTTTCTTTCACATCCTATCCATCTAGTTAGTTACCTATGTCCGTATGTTTTGAATAATGCTTACTACAAGCCATAAAAACAACAGCAGTGCCAGGGACCATGTGCAGTAACTGTCTATTGCTGTGCTCTGACAGCTGTAGTGGCACCTGATTAAGACTAGGAGTGTGTAAAAATTAAAATGCTTCTTGTCACTGTCCTAAAAGCGATCTTTTTAACACCTGCATGGCAGAAATATCATAAAAAGAATTCTTGCCTTTGCAGTGTTGTACTATATAACCTTAGGCTCCACATCAAGAGTTAAAGAGAAATGTGGTCTTCAACAAGGAAAGAATTTGTGATACTTAATATATATTATGGCAATTCGTGTTAATTATGCCCTGTAGAGATTTAAATCTGTATTTTAAAAAATACAGCAGCATTTAGGCTCATGAACAGTGCTGGAAAATGAGTTACTCACTGAACAAGGAGAGCAGCCAAAGTGGGTACACGACAAACAGCAAGAGCAAGTGGGGGGAAAGCATGCAGTAGCCATGCTGGTCACAGCCAGACCAGATGTGCCACAGCATCAGCAGCAAAATCAGCGCTGACTCTGGGAATAGTCCTATCTCCTGCGAGTGCCTCCCTGTGTCCTTGCACTGTCCCTGTCCTCACTTCCAGCTCTCCCTCCACGCCCTAGGGCCAGCCCAGCTTACCTGGGAGGGACAGGAAGCTCCTGGGGGAAAGGGAGGTAGGTCTTTGCAGCAGCAAGGCAGGGCTTGGGGAGGACTATGGATGGGACCAGTGCAGGCATTCTGGGGAGGAAGTCTTTGGGAGAATATAGGGCATTTCACCTTTGTTCTCACTTCCCGTGAATGGCCCGACATGCTCCACCTCCTCATGCATACACATTTCTGATTCAGGCCACAGTACTACTTGAGCTACAGTCTCAGTGATTCCTGAAAGCATTACCTGCCTCCAAACGCGCACCCTGCTCACTCCACACCGCCCTCTGCTGCCATTGCTGCTGTCTCCCCCTGGGAAAAGAAGGATCAGAAGCAGTCAGTCGCCGTGGCAGAGCACTGTGTTTGCTCAGGAACCAGGGAGGGAGCATGTATCTGGGCAGAAATGGTCCTAGACATCTGCAGCTGAGCTCTTACCCTCTGGTACAGCCTACCATCCCCACATCTTGACGGTTTATTGTAACACATGCCAAAGCACAAACAAAATGGGAAAAAAAAAAAGCCTAAAAAACCCCCAACAAATCAAAACCAAAAAATTAACCTTAGTGTTAAAAGATTAATTGATTTATACAAAAAGAAAGATGAGTATGAAGGGAATTAAGTCAGCTCATGGAGAAAAGAGCTATTACATACAGAGATGACTATGCGACCTTTTGTCAAGAACTCCTTGAAATGTTGGTTTCTACAAGGTAGGAGTATCTGAAAGGGCAGAGAACTGGTTTTCATACTCTGTTCCTAAGCATCTTTTGGTAAGAGGCTGTTAGATTCTTGCTTTGAGGCTGGGTGTGTTTATATTCTTAAAAGCCATCTAGAAGTTGCCAGTAACACGATGGTTTATCCCAAATCCCAATTTTATAGGTCGCTTGGGCCACAAACGTGTAGCAGAGAATGTCTAGGAATTGCCCTGTCAGTTTGTGAAAGCTTCACCCACATACAGGATTTTACAGCGCTATAAGGTATGTAGGGTGTTTTTTTCCTGCCCTGGGGCACAGCCATTAGGAGGTATTACAGAGCCTCTTGGGAGTCCCGAAGATAAGAAAGGCAATGAGCAACCAGGCGGGACAAATTTGGAAACCTCCACAGAGGATGTGGCTGACATGAAGCAGTCAGCAGTGGCTGACCTCTCCCAGAAGCAAGCTGCTATTTCTGGAGTGGGGAGCTGCAATTTGGGTCACAGTACACTGCAGCCATGACATGAATGACAGTGTTGCCCTGTGGGGAAACAACTCTACAGACGGGCATGGAGGGCATCTGCAAGTGCATTGTACTGCATGGGAAAGAAAGGACCAAGATGATTAGAGGGCTGAAACACTTCTAGGAAGACAGGCTGAGAGAGTTGGGCTTGTTCAGCCTGGAGAAGGCTTCAGGAAGACCTTCGAGCAGCCTTCCAGTACCTAAAGGGGGCCTTCAAGGAATCTGGAGTGGGTCTTTTTACAGGGGATATAACATAAGACAGGGGGAAATGGCTTTAAACTGAAAGAGGGTAGGTTTAGATTAGATATAAGGAAGAAATTCTTTACTGTGAGAATGGTGGGGCACTGGAACACAGAAGCTGTGGATGCCCCATCCCTGGTGGTGTTCAAGGCCAGGCTTGATGGGTTTTTGAGCAATCTAGTCTAGTGGAAGGTGTCCCTTCCTGCTTGCGGCAGGAAGGTTGGACTAGATGATCTTTAATCCAAACAACTCTATGAGTCTGTGAAGTGTAGATGTGCGATTTTGCTGTTCAGAGCCTGCCTTCTGCAGACAGCTGCAGCACTGTTGCAGAAATGTGCAGATAGGGGATTCTTTAATTTAATAACTTTATGAATGGGGATAATTCCCAGGGATGCCAAAAGAAAAAATCTGGAAGCTGAGCTCCTTCTGAAACCAGTCCAAGATTCCTAACCCAGAAAAACTGCCTTGACATCAATACATAGATACTCATGCAGTGTAGTCTGTAAAGTGGACATATTTCGTGCAGTATCAATTACATCAAAAGTGTTAGTGATGGGCTCAAAAATGATTTCATTTTTAACCTACCTAGCAGTTGCCTGCTGTAATGGTGGGATAGAGAGTGTTCAAAATGGTTAATGGGAACAGCTAGCAAATTTTCTTATCTGGTGTGTTTTATGAAAGGAGAAAGGAAATATGAGCAGAAGCACCATGCCCTGCATCATTATATAAGGTGTAATCAGGAAATACACTCTTAATTCATTCTAATTTAGAGGGAAATCGCTTTAATTCTGGGATAAGGCAGCATAATAGAATCAGTTAATGATTAGCTCACCTGCTTTACAGGTTTTCAATAATACTCTGTTTTCCTGCTCTATAAATTGCAATTTAATTGCTGCCTAATGACAGAACTTGAATTTTTCTTACCTCCTGTAATGAGGATGTGGTTTTACTCCATACCTCTCAATTCCATGCTTCCCTTCCACTGAATATTTTGTGATATTTTGTTTTGAATTATACTAGGATAGTCTGGTATATATTTAAAGTGATTAGCAAGGGATATCACTGAACATCACATAACTTGTACTCATCAGTTATATAGGACTCAGCTGTGTTCTCAGGGCTCAGTCCTGAGTCAGAGGTGGAGAAAATTTTCCCCCACCACTAAGAAGTATAAAAGTATAATTTGATGAAGTGCCACCAAACCCCTGACCACTGTATTGCCTCTAGTTTGGATGCCCCAGTCATTTGCATCCCACCTCCCTGATGAGAGGAAGGGTGGTCATTGATAGGCTTGCTGTGCACAGGCTGGTACTGCTCCCCAGGAGGATGTGCCAAAGCGAAAGGTGCTGGGAGACGACCCATCTCCCAGCATCTTTTCTAGATTCCAGGTTCCCCTCCATGGGTCTTGCTTGCAGGGAGAATATTTCAGAGAAGTGGCAGGCACTCTACTCCAGAGGCAAGACCCCAGCTGTCTTTGGCCAGTCTGGAGATACACTGATGGCATGTATCAAATGGATTATAGGTCCCATGTGGTCCAGAAACCTCTGTCTATTGCTGCAGCCACTGTCAGGTAATATGAAAAGAGCTCAGGCAGAGAGTGGGTGCATGGGATAAGTTTGCAGTCATGCTGCTCCAGTAAGTTCTCTCGCGCACAGCCTGCTGCTTAGACTTCTTCAGTCAGAAGGTGTGGATTTATGTTGTGAAACCCTTTCCTTCTATGAATATTTCTATTTTTTTCCACATTTTCCATCCATATTTTTATGCGCTATGAGTTCAACAGTTTAACTGTATTGGTGGGGAGGAGAATTGAAAGAATGCAACTCCCATGGGTTGAGATAAGAACAGTCCAGTAACTAAGGTATAACACAAACCACTGCTGCTGCCACTCATAATGATAAGGGAAGTAACAAGGGGAGAGAATGCAACCACTCGCCACCACTGACCGATACCCAGTCTGATGCAAGCAGTGATCTAACCTTTCCAGGTAACTGCCCCCAGTTTGTATACTGTGCATGACATGCTGTGATATGGAATACCTCTTTGGTCAGTTTGATTCAGGTGTCCTGTCTCTGCTTCGTCCTGGCTTGCCCTACTCCATGGCGGAGCATGAGTATCAGAAAGTCCTTGGTCAGACCAAACATTACAGAGCAACAACTAAAAGCATCAATGTTATCAGCGCTGTTCCCAGACTGAAAGTCAAAACCACAGTGCTGCAGCAGCTACGACGGAGGAGGAAAAATGACTGCTATTGCTGAACCCAGGACAGCTTATTTTTCAAAGCTTTTGGTAAAAGAACATTTGTCATGATCAAAGAAATGCTTATGTGATAAAATTAATTTTTATGCTTTTATTTCTTTTTTTTAATCCAATTTATTATTTTGCACTGTGATTGAAGATCAAGTACCAGTGTATAATTGGAGTGACAAAACAGTCCTGATACTCTGTCAGTGTTGTTTGATTCTGCAGAGTGCAGTTGGAAGATGTTGCAAATGCAAGATCAATAACCACAACTTTAAGTTGCTCCTTACTGTTATCTTTGTAGGGTGAATGAGGACTTGTTCCTGGCATATGTATTTTATTCCATGTGTGAATATGAAGTCCTTAAAAAAAATGTGAATATCAGAAGGGTGATTGGAATGTCTGCTGATAAGCCATTATCATCTTATTGAGAAAATGGTTAGGAATTAAAATGTAAAGCACTGTCTATGGGGAATATTAAGTTGATAAAACCTGATTATTCCTGTTACTCCAATAGTTATATACTATACTGTTGGATAATTGAATTTTTGTATTTATATGAAAAGAACTAAATGCCTAAGCAAAATATTTTTTTGTGGAAATTAAATTTTATATAAAATAAAGCAATAAAATTATTTCACTTAACTTTGGCTTTAGGTCTAACACCAGATTTTAAATTGAGTGGTGAAACTCATCTTTTCCACATTTTGTGTTATCAGTATGTTTATTTCTATTATCTTACATGGCCTTGGCAATGCAGTTGTAGTCAAATCATCTGTTATCTTATTTGTCTGAAACAACTTGGTTTTAGTACCATTAGGGGTTCATTAGCTCTGAGAAGAATAAGGTTCTCAATTGGGAAGAACTTATAAAAATAAATTGCTTTTTTGTTCTCCTGCTGCTGGGAAGCCTGAGAAACATCAGCCACATTGATTTGTATTGTTATTTTTCTATTAGCTGATCGTTGGAATTTTTTTTTCTTCTTTTTTTTTGCAGTGGACCAACTACATTCATGGATGGCAGGATCGATGGGTAGTTCTGAAAAGTAGCACACTCAGTTATTACAAGTCTGAAGATGAAAAGGAGTATGGCTGTAGAGGTTCTATCTGCCTGAGCAAAGCTGTCATTACAGTAAGTAGTGTTTTATTATTGCCATCTTTTCATGTTTTGAGGTGCTACGTATTTGTAGGTAATGTCTGGTTAAAGCGAATGTGGGTATGGCATATTGTATTAGGTCAGCTGCAATGAAAGTTAGTGGTATCGTTGGAGTACTGTGGAGCAGAGCAAGGAGTTCCCAATAAGAAAATAAGCTGTTCTCATCTGTGGCTTCAGTAAGTACCTTTTCATCTCTTACATTAGAGGTTTCTGTGGGTAGGGTTACAGTTTGCCTCTGAAGGCTGCAAAGTTTTTCCAGGGGTCAACCTAAGACCTTGCCACAACTTTCCAAAAGATGTACCATCTGTCACAGTCTTTGCACTTTGCACGAGAGAGAGAGGGGAGTAGTTCTTTGGCTATACTTTCTGAACATGACTCTGTAGAACATTTCCATAAGAAAATGATCTACTAGTTGCTTCCTCATCTGAACAAGTTTATGTGTTGCTGGTTTTGTATAATGCTGAAAGATCCTGTACTGCCCTGGAAAGAGTAAAGAACCTAAATACAGACAAAATCTCCCAAAGATGTATTGGCCTTGAAAGATAAAAAAAAACCAAACTTTTCTTTGTGGCTTTCAGAATTATGTATTAATTATGATTAATATTGGCCAAAAAAACATGCTGTAGCTTTTCTGTTACTAAACAACCAGTCCAGCTTCGTGAATTAGGGAAAAATAGCTAGACTTCTGTGTAGCACACAACTTCCCGAACAGTGCTGTTAAACCTTCCTATTTATGTTCACTATACTGTAAGTTTAATGTCAAGATCTCCTTGATCTTGCTGGTCTGGACTCAGGCATAGAAGCTACCTATCTGATGACCTGGTGTATTTCAGTAAGCTTTCCTTCAGTACAAAGCAGAATATGGGTGGTATGAGATAGAGTTGATTACTGTAATGTTTCCTTATAGGAAAGTGTGATTGGATTTTCATAAAGCTTTCTTTTAGTCACTTGGGTATGTGCATTTGATGTCAACAGGCAATGTAATGATTTTCTGTATGTAATTAATGCTACTAGTAGTATGAGATGTTCGTGTTTTGTTGATGTAGAAATTTGGAAAGCTGGTGTCACTGAGTCTTACTGTACTTCCAGCAATGAAGATCAGCCTGGTGATAAGTCATAGTATTGAGATGTGAATGTTGTATTCGGAAAGCTGCAGTTGCTTCCACTCTTGTTTTATAAGTCCTGTCACATTTGGCAGAGATTGATGAACAGATAATTCGACAGGGATATTTTGTAAGACATTTGTCTCCCCTTTATTTAATGAGAGGAAAGCTAGTTAAACTAGGTTGTTAAAATAGGTTTCTCAGGTATTTCAAGTATAGCATTATAATGCCATCCATCCAAAACAGGTAGGTTTCTGTGATGGTAGTCTTCGATTGGATGAAAAAGGTGGGGTTTGGTTTGATTAATTGCTTATTAATCACTGTGACTATACTGAATTTTCTAGAATAGAGGACTAAAGTATGAAGCTTGTGTAATCGCTGGATTACACCAAGTAATAAACTGCCAAGAACTGGCCAAGCAAACGTAGTTATGGAGGCAGACAATGAAAATTAATACATGATGTTGAGTTGCTTTCAGCCAGATAAGGTAAAACACCTCAAATGTGTTTAATTGATTTAGAGCAGGGCAAAGGCTTGAAGTCAAGTTAAAGGTTCTGCAGTCTGCTAGGTGGTCAAGGAATGAAAAAAATTTTGGGTGTTATAAACAGTTATGCAAATTTAAACTTAATTATCTACCCTGGACTTTGCAAATTACTGCTGTAGTTGGTTTTCAGTGCCAGGTGGTGTTTAGTTAAGATATTACTGTAAAGCTTTTTAGTTCTTTCATTCCTAAAGTAAAAATTTCAATGGTGACGTCTCTGTATGTGATTAGGAGTTGATGCTGGTAGCAGTCCTGTAGTGGTGGATTCATAGGATTCAGCTTTGGGTTTGAAAGGTCTAAGGTCTATCATTAAAACAATCAACAAAATGCTGCATAGAGCTGGAAGTCTAACTTCCAGGCAAACTGGCTTTCAGCTTGTGCTGTCTTTGCCTTGATTGCTGTGTTTCTTCTGATAGTGTTGCTTTTGTACAGAGTGACTTGCCACTGACTCATGCGGTCACAGTGTGACTTCAGCTGGAAGGGAAATCTTGAGGGCATCTGCTGTGCCTCTCCTCCCCCCATGCCCAGGCATTCTTATGGAAAGGCCAGCACTAATTTAATGCTGATTGTAGTTTATATTAATAGATTTTCAATCCTGTTTGCAAATTCTTAGCAATAAAGTGTTCATATCATGAGCTCTAGGGTTTTTCCAGAAAGATTTTAGCTGGTTAGGACAGCTTTTCTGCATGGATCCATAAGGAAGATCTTGGAAAATGCTAAGAGAAATCTCATGCTTGATATATTTTAAGAATGCTTAAGATTAGCCATGTGTAAGCTTAGTGATTATTGTCAATAGATGTAATTACCTATACAAGGAAGAGTTCCAAAAGCTTATATTTGCCATGTTGTATTATTTCAGTGCTTGATCTTAATCTTCATTTATATATTACTGCTGTAGTAAAACTTACTGATTTCTAATTTGGTAGCTTAAGCAAGTTGCAGTAAGGGTGATACAATGATTTTCCTTTGTTTTGGTTATACTGTGATCATGCATACGTGTGTCAGTCTTAATGGAGAGTTGGTATTGGTTATTAGTCTTGTGTGGTTTGATTATTTTTTTTTTCTTATGAATACTTTGGTTTTATTGTGTTTCAGAGAGACATTTAGACAGTTCTGTGGAAGTGTCTGGACCAGGCCTGAGCAATAAATTCAGTTTGCATAATGGAGATAATTTCAGTAAACTGATTGGAGGTTTAGTTGGGGTTTTTTTTTTGTGTTAAGCAACAGTAGTTAGAAAGCACTGTTGCTTGATAAAGGCAATAATGATTTTATTAATAAAATATTAATACAAGAGTTGCAAACTGTTTTCCTTAATGGGCTTCTGAACGGGTGGATTTCTTGAGTTTCTATTCTGAATTTCTGGAGCTCAGGACAGGCAAGAAGATGGAAAACTGAAGTCAGCCTGAGAGAGGGCATAGTGAATTGTCTTAGCTTTTCTCTCCTAAATAACAGTAAGTTGTTATTGTGAAAAACTCATTCAGGTTAAAAATTAGGACTGATACGAAGATGTTAGTTCCAGTTTATGAAAAGAGTAAGAATATTGTACATGAGAGAGCTAAACTGGCAGTTTCCAATTCTGAGGTTCTCGTCTCCTTACATATAGTCTGAAGAAAGAATCATAGAATAGTTAGGGTTGAAAGGACCTTAAGATCATCTAGTTCCAACCCCTCTGCCGTGGGCAGGAGCACCTCCCACTAAACCATGTCACCCAAGGCTCAGTCCAACCTGGCATTGGACACAACCAGCGATGGAGCATTCACAGCTTCATGGGCAACCCATGCCAGTGCCTCATCATCCTTTCAGTAAAGAACTTCCTCTTTATATCCAGTCTAAATTTCCCATGTTTAAGTTACCCACTGCCCTGTCACTACAGTCCATAATGAAGAGTCCCTCTCCAGCATCCTTATAGGCCCTCCTCAGATGTTCAAAGGCTGCCATGAGGTCTTCACGCAGCTTTTTCTTCTCCAGGCTGAATATACATAACTTTCTCCGCCTGTCTTCATACAGGAGGTGCTCCAGTCCTTGATCATGCTCATGGCCACCTCTGGACTTGTTCCAACAGCTCCATATCCTTTTTAAGTTGAAGACACCAAAACTGTACACAGTATTCCAAGTGAGGTCTCACGAGAGCAGAGTAGAGGGGCAGAATCACCTCCCTCGACCTGCTGCTGGTCACGCTCCTTTTGGTGCAGCCCAGAATATGGTTGGCTTTCTGGGCTGCAAACACACACTGCACCCAGCTCATGTTCATTTTCTCATGGATCAGTGTCATGGTTTAAGCTGTAAATCAGCCACACAGTTCACTCACTCACTTCCCCCTCCTTCTTTCTCCACACTCAAAAGGTGTGTGGGGGGAAATGGGGAGAAGAATTGAAAGAATGTAGCTCCCACAGATTGATATAAGAACAGTCCAGTAACTAAGGTAGAACACAAATCACTGCTGCCACTGCCAATAATGATAATGACCAGGGAATATACAGGGGAAGAGAATACAACTGCTTACCACCCGATGACCGAGCTGTCAACTGAACTCTTCTGGATTCCTGCCCCCAGTTTTTTCCATCCTGGGCATGACGTGCTGTGGTATGGAATACCTCTTTGGTCAGTTTGGATCAGATGCCCTGTCTTTGCTTCCTCCCTGCTTACCCTCCTCCCTGGCAGAGCATGAGGCTCAGAAAGTCCTTGGCCAGACCAGAACGTTCTAAGCAGTAACTGAAACTGGTGTTATCAGCAGTGTTCCCAGGCCAAAAGTCAAAAATGCAGTGCTGCACCAGCTACCGAGGAGAAAAATGACTGCTACTGCTGAACCCATGACAACCAACACCCCCAAGTCCTTCTGTGCAGGGCTGCTCTGGATCACCTTTCTGCCCAGCCTGTAGCTGTGCCTGGGATTGCTCCAACCCAGGTGTAGGACCTTGCACTTGTCATGGTTAAATTTCATCAGGTTGGCATCAGCCCACCTCACAAGTGTGTCAAGGTCCCTGCGGATGGCATTCCTTCCCTCCACTGTATCGCCCGAACCACACAGTTTGGTGTCATCGGCAAACTTGCTGAGGGCGCACTCAATCCCACTGTCCATGTCACCAACAAAGATGTTGAACAGGAC